>CABFWO010004698.1:42570-59874 GCA_902155825.1 Timema genevievae
CACACACACACACACACACACACACACACACACACACACACACTTATTAAAAATATGATAATAGAGTTAAATATATTAGCATCTGACACCTTCCAGGATAAAAAAAGTTTTGTTTGGAAATATATAAACCTAATCATTAAAAAAAATAATCATAGGGCTTTAAAAGCACTTAATATAAGTGTATTTGTATACTGTTGATATTAAGTACAATCTAATTACTGCACTGTGCCGTTTGTATGCAAAATAATTATAACTAATAAATAAATATTGTACTGTACTGTATTGTACTGTATTGTACTGTTTAGACTGTACACAGAAAAATACACAAATAAAATTTTCTCGAATCCTTAAGGATTCAAAAAGTCCAATGGATTTAAGGATTTTCGGGCCCATTCCTGATTATTAATATTATAAAACTAGAAAGTACATATAGACAAGATAAATAATGAATCTAAAGAAACAAGTTGAATTATTGGAGAGGTTCCAAATACTAAAATGGAGTGAAACAAGGGAATGCCCTCTCACTAATGCTATTAAGGTGATGGAAATGATTATGAATAAAGTGGCAAGAAATCTCGAGGAGGAAAAAATGAAAGCCATGATGTTTTCTTCTAATGACTTGATTGTATGGAGGGAGAAGGAAGAGGAAGTACAGGAACAACTACAAGAAAGGAATGAGGAAGTGTGGAATGAAACCTAGCATGACAAAGTGTGAAGTGATGGTAATGACAAGGAAGAGGGTAAGGCGTAGTAAAGCTATAAAGTTGGATGGAGTAGAGCTGAGAAAAGTACAGAACATAAAATATCTTGGAAGTGTGCCTGAGGTAAAGGGTGTAAGTAGAGAGGATATAATGAGAAGAGAACAGCTGGAAGAGTTGTTCTATATTTGTGTAAGATAACTGCTATGGAGAAGAGAAGTGCCCTTGAAGTGTAAGGAAGTGTTGTACAGGTAGTACTTTGTACCCATTGTCACATATACAGCAGAAACATGGACAGTGAATGTAAGAGAGACTAGGAAAGTGGAGATCATGGGAAGGAAGTATGTGAGGAGCATGTTAGCTGTCATGAGTAGAAACAAGAGATAGTAGGTGAAGCCAAAAAAATGATGGAAATGAAGTATGTAGGAAAAAGACCGCAAGGGAGGCCAAGAAAGAGATGGGAGGAGCAGATAGCATAAAGTGAACAAGTCAGTGAAGAATTGAGGCAATTAAAGGAGGAAGAAAGGTATTTTACTAAACTGACCTGGCCATACGCTGGGAACAGTTGATGATATTGACGACTAGAACCTATTTGGATTTGAAATTTCAAATCCAATCTATATCATTCAAATAATAAGATTCAGAATTTTGATTCGAGTGCCAATACCAGCCAGCAAGATTCTTATTTGTATTAAAAATTTCAAACTTCGCACCTGGTTATTTCTGGGCATTTTACAAAAAAAATTTGAGAGAATTGGCGGCCATGTAGTTTTAATCGAATAAATGACAGGAAAAAGAATGGTTCTGATCAAGACATATAAAGTATAAACCATAATTACATCTTTGCTTTTGAGGAAGAGGTCCGCCATTGCCGCCGTGCCAAACCCAGTTAAGGCCTTGATGTTGGAAGTATGGGTGAGCATGCGCCGGCACTGAGAGAACACGGAGAAGGCCTGCGCTCTCATGTGATCACTGTGTCTGATGCGATCTCGCAACTTCCCCAGCTCCACAATACTCTCCAGGGAGATGATCTGTAAGGAGAAGACAGGGTTACCAATCTAGTAGCGATTAAACAGGATTAGACACTTACGTAATAGTTACGCTAATGTGTTAGTAGGGATGAGGAAGGTTGTTTTTAGTGGTAGTGTACCCATATTTACGTGTAAAGCCCTTTTGGGAAAACCACCTTCAAATACCTGATAGGGATTTAAAATCCCGTCTACCTGCCAATGGCAGTCCAGTCTACTGCATGAGATACCTTAGAAAATTCCTCATGTTTTCAAGATTTTAGAGAAGGACTTTTCTTTTTCATAAAAAAAATTAACTAGTTTTAGGTTATGTAATGTAACTTATGGTCAAAAACATACATCCGTTAAGAAAACTGGTGTTTAAGAAGAGGCGAAACAAACGTGTTAGAATCTGTGTGCTTTTTCGTTTATACAAAGAGCTATAGTTCAAAGCTTTCAGTTAAATGTCTCCAATTCACAAATATTTGAGTTATTTTGCCAAAATCTGTGTGTTTTCCTCAATTGTGTAGCAACCCTCTTAAAGAAACAGATGTAGAAATAAACAAGGGATGAAGATGTATGTGAGATAAACATTTCTAATTTGGAGAGAAATAGTAGTATATTGGCCCAAAAGAAACCCTTCCCCTTAAAATATAAACACTTTTATAGGAAATGTTTTCTTATCCATGCCTGAAAATGAATCCATTTTGAAATGAAACCTAGGTCGGGGGATTGGGTGGTAATGATCAATTTTCAATGACTGCAATGTAAAATGTAAACTGTGTTATTGTCATTGTAAAAGCTGTATTATGTTGGTTCATCCTTTATATGTTCCTACCCAGCTTTTCTGTACCTTCTTCCAAATTGAAGAACAGAATTATAAGTGGGCTATCAACCATTTTGACCAAAATGAGTTTTTTTCACCATTTTGTGCACTTTTGTGTGGGTAATTCAAATCTTCCATTTAAATGGCTATATCAGGTTAGACTTCACTTCAAAACAAATTCCGGCTTCAAAGCTTCATCAATAAAAATATTAACAGCTAAAATACTCGCATTTATTTTCACATTTAACCATTATGAGCTGTTTTGTACAATACAAATTAATATTCACATGGAAATAAATCTGAAGTAATTGAGTTGAATGTTATGATAGCTTGATTTGTCAGATTAACATAATATTACAAATGATTGTGCAATAAAACATTTTCCAATTAATTTCAGTGCATAAAGTAATATAATAATCACAATATTAATATTTTCCTAAACATAAAACAACTAAAAGAAATTATCTGAACTTCGGTTCGGTTTCGAGAATATTTCTTATATTTGATTCGAGTTCACTTCAAATTGAAAAAGCGGAGTTTGAACACCCCTAAAACCCATGTATGAACTTGACTTAGTTAACAGTTTAAGTTATATAATTTGTGTTTTTCAGTTGACACAAAACTTTTTTATTTCTTCAATTAAAGTAATAAAGGATGTTCTGTTCCAATCATTAAATAAAAGCTAGTGATGCCTGTGCCAGCTCTGAATATTACCGTTTCACTTGGACACAAGATCTTTAAACTGGAATTAGAGAGGTAAAAATCAAAGCATCAAGTTTTGTTGTACATGCAAGAAGGAACAGGAAAGAGGGATAAGCAAAAAATGAAAAAGAAACTAACATAATATAATTTTTACAATCTAAAGTTGAACACTTTCTGTGAGACATGTATCTGGAACGAGGTCAAACTCAGTCTCATGAGGACAAATTAGGAGCTATTTGAATAAAGAAGTAGCAGCTATGGTTTAGAAAAATGAAATTAATGGCTGAAGGGTTAGTTGTGCTGACCACATGACAACCTTTATCGACAAATGTTGGAATTATCATCGTTAACAGTGGTGGCCGCTTGGTCTGTATAGCTCAATTGCGGACTCATGTCACGGATTATTAAGAATCATGAACAGAGTTAACACACCACACCATTTCATTGCGCGTTTCAAGCCCGAGCCTGACGATTTTCAAAAGAATGAAACCTAGGTTGAGAAATTGGGCAGTAACAATCGATTTTCTTCAAGAGGCAGCCATTACCTCTCTGTCAAGTGGCAGCAATGTAAATTGTGAACTATTCTTTTCATTGTCAAAGCCATATTGTGTTCCTATCCTTCTTTCCTGTATCTAGCTCCAGGTCTCCCTACCTGGACACTGATGTTGTTGCGGATGTTGTCGGGCAGTGCTGCCAACACAGTGGTGAAGCAACGCAGCAGACCCAGGCAGGCCAGCCGTTGAAGGTCTGTGCTGTCACTGCCCATGGTGAAAGGGTCCACTAGGTACACCACAACTGCAGGGGGCTCGGCATCCTCATCATCATGGTTTGTGTCTGAGCCTCCGCCCCCCACACATTGGTTGTTCAACCCTGGGTCTCGCCCGCCCCCACCACCTTCAGTTTCTGAAACACACCCAGTTCAAATACGTTGAAGAACTATGCTCAAACAGCCATAAAGAGATTGGGTGTAGTTTGGTACAACTAACACTAGGGGTGTACAAAGTCCACATTATCAAATCAAAACAAAGACCAATCAAATTTTGCATATTTAATAAAATGTTTAATTGGGGTGTGTTCTACTTAATTTCGACAACTAATACAATGACAGCTAAAATACCATACTCAATTTCGGGTCTATTATTGGCATTTAGAGATGTAAAAATTTAATACACAAACAAAAAAAATCTGAATTGAATTCTAAGTTGTGATAACTGCATTTATCAAAATAAAACCAAATATTACAAAAAATTGTGCAATAATACCTTTTACAAGTAATTTTAGGGCATAAAGATATATAAATAAAAACAATATAATATTTTAATTTCACACACTCATATTGAATGTACAGTAAAACCTTGGATTGCGAGCATAATTCGTTTCGTAAACGTGCTCGTAATACAAAGCACTCGTATATCAAAGCGAATTTCCCCATAAGAAATAATGGAAAATCAGATGATTCGTTCCACAACCCAAAAATATTTATTATAAAAATGATTAATACAAAATACTTTTTTTACCATTATTAAGTGTAATTGTACTGTAATCAAATTAATTAATTAAATTTAATCGTGGCTGGTGTGAGTTGGACGAGAGAGAGGAGAGGAGGAGGTGGATTATTGCTTAGGACGACTTTCACTGCCACTAACGGAATCACTGCTATATGTTGGCTCACTGGAATCTTTTTCTATTTGTGCGATTTTAACAAGGAACCTATCCAATGACACTTTCTTTTTCCTCCTTTTGAGGATTTCGTGGAAGTGTGACATTGCATTGTTGTTAAACAGATTCATCGCTCGCACTGCTACAGCCTTATTCGGGTGGTGCTTTTCTACAAAGTTTTGCACTGTTTCCCACATTTTACACATCTTCCTAATCTCACTTGAAGTGAGGGATTCCTTCATCTTTTTCTCCTCCTCCTCCTCCTCCTCAGATGAGATCTCCATAACTTCTTGCAGTTGCTCGCGATGCAGATCCATCAGTTCATTGGTGGTCAGCTCCTGGACATGTTCCTCCACAAGCTCTTGAATGTCGTCCTCATTCACCTCCAGTCCCATGGTCTTCCCTAAGGACACAATTTCATCGACAACTGGTGGCTCTTGTTCATGAGCAAACACCTCGATGCAATCAGACCATATTTTCCTCCAAGCAGAATTGAGGGTTCTCTTGGTGACTCCATCCCAGGCTTTATCGATGATCTTGAGGCAGTTTACGATGTGAAAATGGTTTTTCCAAAACTCTCTGAGGGTAAGGTTTGTTCCTTCGGTCATCTCGAAGCATCGCTGAAATAGTGCTTTGGTGTAAAGCTTTTTAAAGTTCGAAATGACCTGCTGATCCATGGGTTGGAGTAATGGAGTGGTGTTAGGAGGAAGGAACTTGACCTTAATGAACTTGAATTCCTACAGTAAGTCGTCCTCAAGGCCTGGAGGATGAGCAGGAGCATTATCCATAACTAGCAAGACTTTGAGTGGCAAACTCTTTTCTAAAAGGTATTTCTTCACTGCAGAACCGAATACCTCATTGATCCACTCAACGAACAAGATAAGAGTGACCCAAGCCTTTCTGTTGGACCTCCACATAACGTTTAACTGGCTCTTCTGCACCTTGCATTTCTTGAAGGCTCGTGGATTCTCGGAATGATACACGAGAAGGGGCTTGACTTTGAGATCACCGCTTGCATTAGCACACAACAAGAGAGTGAGACGGTCTTTCATAGGCTTGTGACCGGGCATTGCATTCTCTTCTGCTGAAATGTAGGTCCTCTTTGGCATCTTTTTCCAAAATAGCCCTGTCTCATCGCAGTTAAAAACTTGCTGTGGCAGATAACACTCGGAAACAATGAGCTTCTGGAACTTGGCAACAAACGCCTCAGCTGCCTTAGTGTCCGAACTCGCAGCCTCTCCGTGCCTCAAAACACTATGGATACCACTTCTTCTCTTAAAGTTATCAAACCATCCTCTGCTCGCCTTGAAGCCTTCTTCATTTTCTGTTGACGTAACTGGCAGTTTACTTACAAGGTCGGCGTACAAGGTTTTTGCCTTCTCGCAGATAAAGTTCTCGGTCACAGTATCACCTGCTAGTTGCTTCTCGTTTAACCACACGAGAAGCAACTTTTCTACATCTTCGAGAACACGTGGCCGTTGCTTTGATACCCTCGTGACTCCTTTTGCTGCATCCAGCCCCCTTATTTCTTCTTTCTTCTTTAATATTGTACAAATCGTCGACGTAGACTTGTTATAAAATCTTGCGATGTCGGATACTCGCATACCTCGTTCGTGCTTCTCGATTATTTCCTTCTTAACTTCCACCGTAATCATCTCCTTCTTCTCGCGACCTACCGTTTCAACCTTTTTTTTCATGGGGGCCATTGTTGCAGTACAATTACTAAAGAACAGTCACTACACTTGGACACAAAATAAAAAATACTTTACTACGTGGTCACAATACTATAATAAACAGTACAGTATACGCTTGCACGGATGTTTACACAATACCCTACAAGTGAGGCACGGTGACTCATGACTGAGACCAAGCATGGGAGTCGATTACCAACATTCCTGCAGCAAGAGAGATAGAGATAACAGAAATATCTGCTCAGTTGTAATCACGTGACTCTCGGCAGACAAAGAGTAGCCATAGTACTACTCGTATTGCAAGACATCGCTCGTTTATCAAGTTAAAATGTATTGAAAATTTTTGCTCGTCTTACAAAACATTCGCAGACCAAGTTACTCGCAATCCAAGGTTTTACTGTATTGGCCTGAATATAGTATGACCTTACACATAAGACAACCATAATTTTTTTAAATTATTTATTTAAAACTTTAAATCAGATCAGATCGTTTATGTTGAAGTGGTCCAACCTTTCATCGACTCTCGCACCAATCTTCACAATGCAGCAATTATAACGAAATATATTCAAAAAATAAAAAGTAATAATGATAACCCAGAAATACTTATTATTTTAAAATCCGCAATGCTTATCATATGGTATAATGCATCACTCAAGTTGGACTGAATTGTCAATGACAGAATGATTGGGGTTCAAATCCCGGTTGGATGTATGGAGGATGGTTTTTCCTAGTTAGTTTACTACTCTATTTCTACACATTTACCAGCATATATATATGCGCTAGTAAATTAGTAGGAGTGTGTGTGTGTGTATATATATATATATATATAAATTAAAACTGGAAAACCACCCCTTGTGCGAAGATTCGAAATTTGACCTCCAAATCAATAGTGATACAGTTAATTCAAGAGTGACACCTTATACCACGAGACCACTGGTGCGGGTTGGTGTATCTAGTACATCTAGGAAAGCTGTGCAAGTTAATAACCATGATCCGACTTGGGCGTGGAGGGGGCCTTGTCCTCTGGTGTAGAAGGAGGTGGCATGGGCGAAGGCATAGACCTGTCTAACGATGAGCGAGGTGCCTGGGAACCCTCAGGGGGGTCCAGCAATGTCCGGTCCATTGGCATCTGGGAGAGGTGGGGGGCAAGATGGTGCCGACACACCTGAAACAAAGAACATCATATTATATGGTTGAACATTAATTAATAATGACAATATTATAAAAACAAAACTTCAATATGATCAATCAACATAGCCAAGTGTTTCCCAAACTTCCACCAATCCTGTACTTCTTGAGAGAATGAACTCACCAATAGGGGGTTTGCGAGCAGGCCACTTTAAGCTGAGTTTTAGTTTACAGTATTAACTGTACAAATAATATTTCAAAATGAATTTCTGTAAAAATTAGTAGATCCATACATAAACCATAAATAAGTAAAAAATATATATTTTTTTAGAGTGAAATTATTTTCGCAAAACACTTATAATCACACAAGTTTGAATTTAAATAAATGTACTTTTTTTTATTAGACAAAAGGAAATATCGAGGGACTCTCTTTGGTATGAAATTATATTTAAGAATTGTATAAAATTAAACAAAAGAGGATTTTTTTTAAAGAAAAAGATTGAAATTTATGATTACTACAAATTTTAGAGTTTTGAGATCTTTGAGATGAGTATGAACAACTAATAAAATTCGACTTGAACTTGAATTTTTGAGTACTCGCACAACCAAGAGTACTGCTATCTTGCCAAGTATAACTAGTCTCATCCTGTTTTAATCCAAGTGCGGCACGATACTAAATACAAGACTAGTTAAACATACTACATACATACATACTAGTTAAACTGACATAGGCAGGTGTCGTCCTGTATTTAGAACCTTAGATATAATAAATTTGACTATGAAACTGGCCCTTAGTCATCTTCATCTTCCTCACTAACTGTTTACACCTTGTAGCCAGGCCAATTTAGAACAAACGCCTCCATCTCCCTCTGTGCTTACACCATTCTGCTCCTCTCACTCACACACTTGTTATCTTCTTTCATCTATTTCTTGCAATATATTCTCTCCAAACTTGCACTTCATCAATTTCTTTGGAATCCTTTCCTTTTCCATCCTCAATACATATCTATACCATTTCCGCTTTGCTTCCTCTCCTATCTCATGTACTCCCTGTATTCCTAATCTTTCCTTGTTTCTCCTCGTGACAGCTAACATGATCTCCACTCTCCTAGTCTCGCTTACATTCACTGTCCATGTTTCTGATGAACGTGACAATGAGTACAAAGTACGCACATAGTCCAATTTTTATAGCTTCAAGTGTAAAGAAGTGTTGACCAGGGCAGACTTTGTACCCATTTTCACGTATGCAGCAGAAACATGAACACACCCAAACACACACACATATATACATATAATTTTAATCTGACGAAATAAAGATTCAAGCGCTGTTAAGTTATAATATCTTAAAATTGAATTAAATCAATAAAACTCAAACATTTTGAGATAAACTTGATATTCTATTGTTTATTTAGAAAACACCAGAGTTGAGTTGAAACTAGGGATAGAACTCTTGAATCCTTAAGGATATTCAAGATTCAAGGATCCAAGAAATTTTTTGCTTTGAGACTCAAATACATAAAAAAATTACTTTTTTTTCCCAAGTGAAATCTGTTTTAGAGCTTTGATACAGCTTAATGGGGGTTCAAAAAAATTTATAATTCTAAGATGAACTTAACAACCAGATCCTAGACCAGCAATTTAACACTTAACTGAATGTATGAATGTTATAATGAATGGATTATAACAAAGAATGTTGACATTTTCATTCTATATTAGTCTATTATATTTATATTTCCTATTATGCTCATTTTTTATTTTTAAAGATTTGAATTCAGATTCGAGATTCAGGATTCAACCCAACTCTTAAGCCTTGGCTCAATCTTCAAGTACTATTGATTGTCTCCACCCAATCCCTAGACCTATATTGGAGCTCACCAGGAGGGAGTGTGAGTTCTGATAGAATTAGAGTTGGGTCGAATTACAAATCCGGATCTCGAATCTTAATCTCCAATTTACCTTCAAATACCGAATCTGGATCTTGGAAAAAATTATTGACATAAGAGGAAATATAAATAAAATATAATAATATAAAATACAAATAGAAACTAAATGATGTCTGGTTGTTAAGTTCACCCTGTAATAATAATTGGTTTTGAACCACCAATAATAATCAGTGTTGGAGCTCTAAAATAAATTTCACATGAAAAATTGAAAACCATTTGTTTTCATGATCCGAGTTTCGAATCCAAAATCTAGTTGATTCCTCGAGTATGCTAAGGCTTGAATATTCTAGGGCCCCATCACTAGTTTACTTTTAAGACACGAGAGAAGGTGCAGTAAAGACAGACAGTAATGAAAGAAATACCCGAGGGCTGATTTGACTTACTTGAGCATAAAGTTTGAGCATGTTTGTAGTGGGGTTGTCTCCGAGCAAGTTGAACCAATCATCTACAGGTTCCTTGGCCAGCTTGGTTGCCGCAGACTTGCCCACCCTCAGGATACCTTCACGCAACACTTTGGTGATGGGGCTGTGTCGACCAAGACGACACACCTACGCAACAATAACAACAGTTACAACACCTTGGTGATGGGGCCGTGTCGACCAAGACAATACACCTGCTAGGTTTGCGCATCTCTGGACATTTTAGTATTATGAGTATACCAATATAGTTAGTGACATGACTAAGTCTGCTTTTGTGTCGCAAGTTTTTTGACAATTCAAATTATTAAATTTATTAAAAAACCCGTCAAGATTGTTATTTAATTCTTTTACATGCCTCAATCAACATGGGACTGATAGCTTTACTTCTCTTTGGAAAAAAGTTGTGCTAGGGATTTTAATAGCTCAAGAAAAATCTGTCAACCCCCAGCCGGGTTTGAATCCACGGACATTGGGTCCTGAGGCGGGCACTTAGTCCCAAGACGACCGAGGTTGGGGTCAAAAGTGTTGGGCCAGAAGAAGACAAGCTATGTTACCTGGTAAGCGGCGCTGAGCTCCTTGAAGAATATCTTGACCTTGTGCAGCACATAGTCGTTCTCAGGGGCAACCACAATGTAGGCCACGTCCCTGGCGTAGGAGTAGGGTTCCAGGAGCAGTTTCTCCCAGTACTGGATGGCATAAGGGGAGAGAGAAAGCCAGTCCTTGTCGTAGCCCACCACAAGCGAGGGAATGGGCTGGGGCTCGCAGCGATCATCTGTACCTATGTACGCAAACAACTCTCGATAGTACACACAACTAGCTCACAGTTAACTACTACATTAGTTGCATGGATTAATTTTATTACTGCATCTCACCATCAGGTTACACACATTTATATTCTATACATGCGTGTTATATTTAAGGATGTGTGCTAGGGATGGGGAAGACAGAATTGAGAGAAAGTGTACCTGCATTAGTACGGAGGAATAGAAAACTATTTAGAAATAAAACTCCATCAACATGCCTGAACAGGATTTGCACACTGTTTCCTCATTCGGTAAATTGAGGGTGATGCCTTAAACTATTTGATCACTAAATCAGGTTTATGTAGAGGAAAATTAAAAAAAAAAAACTATTCTAGAAATCCCAGCCAGTAAAAATAAAATGATAAAGATGGGATGAGCCCCCTATTTGTCTCAAATTCAAATCTGAAGGGAAAGTTTCCTTTAGATCATTCTTTGATAATGTACAATTTTACTAAAAATAAAAAATAACTGAAAACTAAGATAAAATGAAACTTTAATTTGTTTACAAACTTAGCATCACACACAAAACAGATTTCTTGGTAAAGGTTCAATGATGATGTGATGATGAAAATTGATATATATGTTTATTTGAAGTAATAATTAAATTATAAATAAAAGAGAATACTTCTGGGTGAATTTACTGTCTATATAGTCAGACAAAGTCGGTAGTTTGTTGGTCCATTGAGATAATATAATAGTAATAATATTTAGCACCGCGTCTTACTACCCGTTCGGGTTATACGCTTAAGTACTAATTACGCTAATGGATTAGGAATTGGAAAGGTTAAATTAAGAGGAAGTGAACCCGCATTTGCGTGGAGGGAGAGTGGAAAACCATTTAGGAAAAACCACCCCCAGTTCACCCGACCGAGATTCGAACCTCGATCTCCCCGTCCTCGGTGGTCGAGCTCCACACGACTAGCGCGTTAGCCAACTACGCCACCGAGGCGGGTCTCCATTGAGATAAGATCCAACAATTTTTTTTAGCACTGCATCTTACTACCCATTCAGGTCACAAGCATGATGTACTAATCACGCTAATAGCTTAGGGAGGAAAGAGGAGTTGTAATGATATATGAGAATAACAGAAGTTGTGTTAAAACGGGGTGAAGCAGGGGAGTGCCCTTTCCCCATTACTATTTCCCCTATTACTATTTCTCGAGGAGAAAAGAATGAAAGCCATGATGTTTTCTTCTAATGACTTGATGGTATGGAGGGAGAAGGAAGAGGAAGTACAGGAACAACTACAAGAAAGGAATGAGGAAGTGTGGAATGAAACCTAGCATGGCAAAGTGTGAAGTGTTGGTAATGACAAGGAAGAGGGTAAGGCGTAGTAAAGCTATAAAGTTGGATGGAGTAGAGCTGAGAAAAGTACAGAACATAAAATATCTTGGAAGTGTGCCTGAGGTAAAGGGTGGAAGTAGAGAGGATATAATGAGAAGAGAACAGCAGGGAGAGTTGTTCTATATTTGTGTAAGAGACCTGCTATGGAGAATAGAAGTGCCCTTGAAGTGTAAGGAAGTGTTGTACAGGGAGTACTTTGTACCCATTGTCACATATACAGCAGAAACATGGACAGTGAATGTAAGAGAGACTAGGAGAGCATGTTAGCTGTCACCAGGAGAAATAGGATTAGGTATGAGAAGGGAAAGAGTAGGAGTACAGGGAGTACATACGATATTATAGGTGGCCAGGCCAGTTTAATCAAATAAATTCCAAGAGAACAGTTTGATCTCTATAAGGAAAACCTCTTTTCGCTTTATGAGGTAATTGTATTATATTTGGAAGAAGGACCGGTAAAGGTAGATAGAAACCAATGAAAAGAAGAACACAATTCATTCTTTACATTGCTGCCACTGGACAAAGAGGTAAAATGGTTGCCTATTGAAGATTGGGTAGTAGTGATCGATTTTTTTTCTTTCAAGAGGCAGCCATTACCTCTTTGTCCAATGGCAGCAATGTAAAGTGTGAACTGTGTTCTTCTTTTCATTATAAAAGCCATATCGTGTTTTATATGTTTCTATCTACCTTTCCTGTACCTTATTCCTATTATAAGAGAAGATATAGTTAATTCTATCCGACACCTTAGCTCAGTTGATAGTGTGTCTCTCTACTGAGCTATGGGTCAGGGTTCGATTCCCGGCATGACCCAAAAATTCATCATTGATGAAATATGGGTTTACCCTTACATATTGATGAATTAGTAGTCTTGGATTGGATGTTGTGCCTATCAGTCTAGATTATAAGGCATATGAAGTTACGACAGGCCTAGCAAGCCGGTAGTGGAAAATATATGGCTTGAATAAAAAACTGCCCAGACCATAGGCTGGAAACAGTAATGGAGGTAAAGTAAGGTAAAATAGAGTTAATTCTACCATTTACATAAAATTGTGATTTCAAGTCATGGGCCTCAGACTTGTAGTGTAGGAATCAAGCACCCTTCTCTAAAAATAGTGTGTAGTATAAACTAGTATTTTATTTTGTTGGTTTAACATTATGCGATTATAATAAATGATTTAATGCTGCAGTTTGAACAGGCGTAGTTGATTGTTAATCCTGGCAAGTCTTCTCACAAATATTAAATAAAACTGAGCAGATGTGTATTAATGGGACTTCTGTGAACATAATATAACTTGAAATGTTTTCTAAGGTTCACATTACGATGTGCAATTTTATAATAAAGGAAACTGATAAAACTAAGGAAAAGTAAAAATAAACTACTAAGAGTAAATTTTATGAAGAAAGCCCCCCTAGGGAAAGAGGAGAAATGTGGGGAGAATCCAATGCACAAAGCTGACATCTTCCTTTCTTCTGTCTTCTATAGTAGAAGTAGTCACACACACATTTTAACACAAATAAAATATTTCAACATTGTTGCATTTATCTTTCTTCTTTGTGTTTGATAAAAGCAACAATCTCGAAATATTACTCTATTTGTGTTAAAATGTGTGTGTGACTACTTCTACTATAGAAGACAGAAGAAAGGAAGATGTCACCTTTGTGCATTGGATTCTCCCCACATTTCTCCTCTTTCCCTAGGNCTTTCTTCTTTGTGTTTGATAAAAGCAACAATCTCGAAATATTACTCTATTTGTGTTAAAATGTGTGTGTGACTACTTCTACTATAGAAGACAGAAGAAAGGAAGATGTCACCTTTGTGCATTGGATTCTTCCCACATTTCTCCTCTTTCCCTAGGTGGGCTTTCTTCATCAAATTTACTCTTAGTAGTTTATTTTTACTTTTTCTTTAGTTCTATCAATTTCCTTTATTATAAAATTATTTAACCATTGGGCCACATCATTTTTAAACATTACAATGTACAAGGTATTCAAAGCCACCCAAATAAAACATTGATTGGCTCTGCTAACCTCACCAAAAGTTACTGTATGCACCATTTTGGTTCTAGGATGACGAGTTGCATCAAACTAGACCTTGGTAAAAGTGCAAGACAAACAGACTTAGCTTAAAAAGCTGTTATGAAAACATAGCATCATTACTTTGTAAAAGTAGTTTGTAATTTAAAAACATCAATGAAAGAAAGCTGTTAGTTGATAGAATTAATGTATATAATTTATTTATTTAGGACTGCATCCAGTCTGACACCTTAGCTCAGCCGGTAGTGTGTCTGTCTACTGAGCTAAGGGTCCTGGGTCCGATTCCTGGCATGGCTGAATATTTATCATTGGTGAAATGTGGGTTTACCCTTTCATATTGATAAATTAACGGCCAGGAACTGGATGTTGTGCCTGTCCTAGTCTTAAGTTATATTATAAGGCATATGAAGCTACAACAAGCCTAGCAAACCAGTAGTGGAAAATATAATTACGGCTTTGATAACAAACTGACCCAGGCTGATAACAGTTATGTATGTAAAAGTAAAGTAGTGCATCCTACTACTGGTTTAGGTTGTACATACAAGTATTAATTACACTAATTTGTTAAAGATAGTACAGGTTGAATTAAGAGGAATTGTACCAACAATTGTGTGGATAGAGAGTGGAAAACTATTAAGGAAAAAACAACCTCGGTACTCCCGAATGGGGTTTAGACCTCAATCAATCAGCAGTTTCGTCTTATGAGAGTGTGACATTTTCAGGGTGGCCACTCCCTCAACTATAGAATAAAATGTCGGCATATTCCCAGTTTTCCTAACATATAGCCTACATATTAACCTTACCCATTTTTAAAAAACACTTTAACTTAGGTTGTAAGACTTTGAAGAAGTGATTTCGAATGAAAAATTTTAGTACTTGAGCTAATATTATTAACATGCATAAACTGAACTATCGCAAGATGTGTTTTTACATGCTTTTTTTAAGCATATTCAATAAGTATTAAAATATTTAAAAAAATGTATTATAATGTTTTTAAAGGTATATATACGCAAAATTAAAACAAAAAATAATATTTTGATGAAATAGACTACTTAACCTTTTATATACGAATAATCGCTGATTTTAATGAGAAAATGACATTGAAAATTTTAGATTTGTGTTAAATTCATCCTATAATTATAGTTGGTTCTGGGCTATCAATAAGAAGTATTAGAAGCATAAAATAGATTTCACTTGAAAAAACTTTTTTTTTTTAAAGGATTTGAGGGTCAATCCCTACTTCTTACATGATGGTAAAAATTCAAACATAATTCCTGTTTTTTTCCAGTTAGCTTAGACCATTTGACAACTGAAGTGGTTTCCTATTACTTACTAAAGGAGGTTTTTATTTAATGTTTCCACTTTACAAATAGAATAAAAGCTCTGGTTTTTACCAGTGTTGTAATTCATGAGCTAATAGCAATTACATTGCAATTAGAGAGGGGTAAACT
Source organism: Timema genevievae (assembly GCA_902155825.1). Lineage (NCBI taxonomy): Eukaryota > Metazoa > Arthropoda > Insecta > Phasmatodea > Timematidae > Timema > Timema genevievae. Next base: position 58,273 of record CABFWO010004698.1, read on the forward strand.
CCACTATTTTATGAATACAAATCTTGATAAAAATTATGAGATGAGAGGACATAGGAAAAGAACAGTTTAATATAAAATAGAAATGCTTGCTAAACATTAAAATTTTTGGCCAAAAGGGCATTCATTATAACATTCATATATTCAGTTAAGTGTTAAGTTAATAACTTGGGGTTTGGTTCTTAAGTTCATCTTATAATTATGTTGGGGCTGAGCCAACAATAAGCAGTATTAGAGCTCTAAAACAAGTTCCAATTACTTTTTTAAATCCCGATCTGACATTTTCTCAAGGATAGATTTGAGGGTCCCATCCCTAATTGTGATAAAAGTAATACAAATATAGTTAAGATACTACATGCTTTGATGGCTGCATGGTCTAAGGCACTACTATCTCAATAGGCTGTATTGCAGAAAACAGGGAGATCGTGGTTCAAACCAAGTTGGGTTTAATGAAAGTGGTTATTCCTTAATGGTTTCACACTGCCATTCTCGCTCACCCCCCCTCGCAAATGCGGTTACAATTCCTCTGAATTCAACATTCCTCATCTCTAACCTACTAGCATAATTAGTACATAAGCGTATGACCTGACGCTATGCTAGAAAATATATATTAAAATACTAACCTCTGCCTGCCAAACGGTGAAACTGTCTCCAAGTGAGGGGTCCAGAAACCGTATAGGGAGCGTCCCACAAACGTGTTGTGCACTTCTTCTGGATGGCGTCCTGCAAGAGCGGTTGCAGAATTTTCATAACTCGCACAATGTCCTGGTTACAGAGGGGGCCGCGGGCCCGAAGGTACGGCCAGCGGTGTACACAAGGCCCCGCTGCTCCCTTGCCCCCACCGGCAGTGTGCTGCATCATCTGCTGGCGTTGTTGCATCTCCTCCACCTTGCACATGGCTACCGTAGTGCTCTCCAACAACGCCTGTCGCCCCTGGTCCAACGCCACGTGTGTAACCTCATTGCCGTCCGAGAACTCTAGCATGTTCACCGTAGTGCCGTACGGTACCGCACCAGGACCAGCGCTACCACGAAACTGCCGCGACGCTCGGCAGAGGGAATTGCTCATACTCTGTACAATCACGCACTGTTCCCTAAGTAACTCTATCACATTCTGAGGTAAGATATCCACTAATTCACTAGCGTTTTCTTGACTGTTTTTACTGTTAGTCAGAAGATAGGCAGAGAGTGAACCTTTCCTACGGTCACTAGGGTCCTCTGCCAGGCCCGTGATTTCCAACTCGTCCTCGTAGAAGAGTCCCGAGCGATGGGAGAGTCTTCTGTTCACTACCGCACTAAAGCCACAGTTGCAGCGAATAGGATCCTCATCAAGCTGGGTCCCTCTGTGGTGGCCTGGGGAAGAACCCATCATACCGTATGGGGGAGGGGGTCCGTTAATGCTCATGCCGGGGTAGGGGGAGGTGGGAGGAAAGGGCAGTGAGGCAGGGGGTTGAACAGGTGGCGCTGGCAAGTAGATGCCTGCGTCTGCTCCGCGAATGTTGCCCACCACCTTGGGCCCTGCGTTGCACACGCACAAGGTACAACTGTCAAAGTTATGGTCCCGGAAGATGTTGAGCGACGTGTCTCCCAGGAGAATGTTCACTAC
>CABFWO010004699.1:16177-45673 GCA_902155825.1 Timema genevievae
AAAAAAAAAAAAAAACCAAAATGGTGGGATCAATATGGTGGACATGAAAGTAAAAAAAAATATCAAATTTAATCAAAACTTGATTCAATGGGTTTTTTTTAAGTCGCTGATTACAAATCTGAAGTCAAAATTCCAAAAAAATATAAAGTTAAAAATAAAAAGTCACTAGATACATTATAATAGTTGACAATAAACTTAGAGTTAAATCACTCATCATCATTATCTTCAAAATCATATCTGTCAGAATTATCTGTATCATCAATTGTTAGCACTGTTATATGTTATATCAAGAGTTCTACTGCCTCAGGTGCTAGAGATAATAATTTTATCTGCTGCAATTTCCTCATATTTGAGATATAAAGGTCTGATGTCACGAAGAACTTTAAGAAAACATCTTGCATCCTGTTAACAAGTGAATTCCTCTGCGTAAAATTCTCATGAGCCCTTTTTATTATTTTATTTGTCACTACTTGAGCGTCTTCAGACATTTGCCCGATAGGTGATATTGCCGCAGAAATTATAAGTTCTCCATGAATTAAAATTTTATGGATTGACGTGGGCATCTAATACCATGGATATGATTCGACGAACTTTCTAGCTATATCCAAAGTAGATATTTTAAATTGTTGAGTAGATCTTTCATGCCCACCTGAAAGTGCATTCAGTATACCAAGGAACTTATTTATAAAATTTTGGTCAACTCCCGTTATCTAAGCAGATGCGGTCAAGTTTTCAAAAAAAGTCGGTCTGTGTTTCCATCATTTGAGCTTCCAATTCCAGCTTTTGGTTGATCGACCATGGGGCCTAATTGTGTACGGAAACCCTTCTGTATATTTTTTTTCCGTTTATATACAGCCTCTTTTTCTTCTGTAATATGCGATTGCCATTTTTTCAATTCAATCTTGTATGAAAAATGCAGGCATTTTTACTATTTTCATATATCTCTGGAATAACATATATGATTCTCATACATACTGTAAATAAGGAATCAAAATATTATTCAACTGACAGGCGAACTTGATGCTACTCAACACTTTTCAAACCTATCAATGTACGAGCACTTGCTTACCAGGCTTTCAAATTAGAATAAAAATCAGATTGGCACCTATTGGTAGTTAACTCTAGTTAATTTTGTTAGCTGATAGTATTAACTATATGCCCCAATAGTTTTTATACCGGGAATCTATGGGAATCATAACTATTTTCATGTTTTTTAATAGTTTTTGCTGAATATCTATTGATTTTCTTAAAAAGGTATGTTGGTTAATTAATATACCACATTAATGTAAAAATCGTTAATGCAATATATGGTTAAATGATACTTACTTAAAATAGGATTTTCCATTTTCTAAAATTGAAATCAGTCAACTGTGCACAAAGTTCAGAGCCTCCAAAGCGAAAAACACTTTTCGGCACTATTCCGACACTACCTGTGTGTCTCAATCGGTCACTTTTGAACTGAGCTTACACCACAGGTAGAAGCAGCTGGGCCTTACCCTACCTGACATGTGATGCCTGAACTATCTCACAACACAGGTAGAAGCAGCTGGGCCTTACCCTACCTGACATGTGATGCCTGAACTAGCTCACGACACAGGTAGAAGCAGCTGGGCCTTACCCTACCTGACATGTGATGCCTGAACTATCAGCATACCCAATCGAATGATTCAAAACCTCTAATTTGGAACTTAAATTTTGGACTTTTGGCCATGTTTTTGGGATTCTGCCCTACTGTGTGACAGCTCAAAAGTTTCTAGAAATAGTCCTTAATGTATCCCTATGCCAACAGTTGACATCTGTCACTCTTGATAACTGTAATAAAAATATATGGCAATGCATGAATATTACAGTTAACCACAGTAATTTAGGCCAATATTATTTATATTTATTTAATGTCGAGCACAACTTAAAAAAAATTATTATTCACAGCACTTTCACAAAAGCTCTAACAAATATAGCTTCAAAATGGCGACCGCCAAACTCAAACCATGTGATTGATCATGACGCAAACAAGTTCTTTACAATGGTGCACCCACTTAGTTGATAAAAATATTTTATTCAGTAAAATATTTTGAAATACAATAAAATGATAAAAAAAATGATCATATATATGTATAAAGGACAAGTAAATAATTATGATGCCTTTATTAAAAAGTGTTAATGTATGCACTATATCACACATTATCAATAACATTCCAAAATGAAGAATAAGTACTTTTAATCATGTTTGAAATATTATTTTGGATAAGAATAAAAATACATTAATAAAAGTAATGAAATAATTTGAGAAAACTTAAGTTTACATTATTTTAAATGTAAAATATAACACACAATTAAAAAACTTATCATTTATAGCAAAACAGTGATCTTTTACAATTGTTAGCAACCCGAAACCGAAACATGATTTTTCAACTGTCATCCAGGTAAAAATCTCTGTTCACTGGACTCTACATATGACCAATCAAAAGTATCGCAAGGCTTACCTCGCTGGTCTAGGTGTAAAGTGCTCGCCTCAGCACCTGATGTTCATGTGTTCATGTGTTCATACCCAGCCGGGGTCGACGGATATTTCTTGAGTGATAAATATTGGGGGTGAAACTCTATTCAGAGGGGAAATAAAGCCGTTGGTCCTATGTTGATTGTAGCTTGTAAAAGAACCATGGAAGGTATGTGGAAATCCTTTTCCCTAGACCAGAATGGAATGGACCAGTTTCTTAGGTCCATTCTGATCTAGGTAGGTGTCATCATGTATCTAGTATAGCGCCACCTTTGAGGTGTACTAAGTCTGGCTCTGAAACTGGCCCCATGTGGTGGCAGCGGGCAGCCAAGTCATTTATTGCGAAGCTGTGCTGAAGTGTGGTTGTGTTGCGACTGTTCTATGCCGTAGTAATCAGATTGATGATCACCTCCAACAACAAGATGAACATAATTAAGATCATGTAGAAACAATTACCGGTACTGAACAAACTTTGGCAAAAAACTTGGACACCAGAAGATCAAGAAAATGATGATGATGATATACCTAAGCGAGTGACTAACCAGGAGGCCAGGAAATATATCACTGAATTGAGACACTGTTTCATCCAGGAAGGCAATGAAGGCAGTCCTTGATCAGCATTAGATACCTGCGCCAATGTAGTCCAGAGAGATAACATGTCATGGTAAACTTGATAGCAAGAACCTTTACTAAACCATTTGCTTGACGCTGTCATTATTTTGACTGTATCTTCATTTTACAGCTATACATTATAAGTGTGTTTGCTTTTAGATTTAAATAGATGTTTGTACCAATATTAATTAAATACACTGTGCTTTTTTAAATGCCACTTTTATTTTATTTTAGTCATTCCTTTATTGCTCTGTTGGAAAGTGTTTTTCAGCTTATTGGTTAAAATTTGCTTAGTTGGGCCAAAGTGATCTAAGTCTCGATGTGTCTATTAATAGGGATTTTATAAGAAGTATAAATTATTTATAGGCTAAAAGATTTGAACAACATATTTTAAAATAGATCTTAATTATTAGGCTATTTAATTTGTTACTAGTCTTACAATGAAACTAGAGCGCAGTGATCAAAGAAATATTTATTGAGTTACCGACCACATAACAGAACGAGTAGCCATGATGTCTTCGGAACTGACAGTAACATGATCACGGATAATCGCTACAAAATACAAGGCAGACACAGCTACCAACTATTGAACAAAAAATACTTTATCGCTGTTCACACTCCCTCTCAATAAACCTATTTTTTTTAACATTCACAAACAAGTTTCCTCCCAAAGGCTTTGTAAATAGGTCACCTAACTGTTCATTATCACTAATATATTCAATATCAATTATAGGGGAGACTGGGGCGGTGTTACCAACATTCAAATTTTCCTCTTATTTTAGTTGTATCGTGCTACTACCTGGTGAATAACAAAACCTTCACTCTGCTAAAGAAGCCATATTTATATCAGAGCTGTAATAAATACAAGTTTGGAGAAAGAAAGGTAAATATTTTCCTTGTGATTTAAATATAGTTTTCAAAAATGGTGTCTTGGGGAGGTTTGCCCAATAACTCTTCATGGGACCAATGGAACAGTAAGGAAGCACACTTAAAAAAATACTAATTGTATTATTTAAAACAATATTTCTTCAATTCACATTTAATAATGTAGTACCTAACTATATATAGGTCCAGACCTTTATTATTAGTTGAATATTATGTGCTATTGGTTTTGACTTGACATAAATCCAACTTAGATACCTGCATACCTGCATATCTAATATCTTATAATCAAGAATTTACAAATAGTCATATAGTTAAATAGTTTAAACTTATGTTAGTATTATCCATTTAAAACCATCTAAGTCTAATAGTTATTTAATCATTTTTCTCTAGATGCCATTTTTTGGAAACAGAAAAATGGAACCAGTAAACGAAACATAATTTCTCCAGAAACAATGAAAGCTGCAGTAATCAAAGTGGTTGAAGGGAAAGAAAGCATTAATAAAACAGCAAAAGAATGTGGTATAGATTGCAAGACTCCGGGAAGGTATGTGATTAAGTTTAAAACCAATAAAGATGAAAAGGAAATTGAAATGAAGGCTAATCATGCTGGTTTGCTGATATTTTCCTCTGAAGAAGAAACTTTGATTGAAAAATATTTTATAATGTCTTCAAAATTACATTATGTATTGACACCAAAGACTGCTAGGCAGTTTATTTATCAATATGGGTTAGTCAATAATAAAACTTTGCCTAAGAATTGGCATGAAGGGAAAATAGCCAGCTATGACCGGTTGAGAGGTTACATGCATAGACATCAGAATCTTTCTTTGAGAAGACCAGAGTCTACTAGCTTAAGTAGGGCAACTGGATTCAACCAAGCTACTGTTATGGAATTTTTCAATAACTTGTGTTGTGTGATGCAAGAGCACAGATTTGATTCAGAGTCTATTTTCATTGTGGATGACTGGACTAACAACCGTTCATAAACCAAGCAAGATCATTGCAGTTAAAGGTGAGAAACAAAAGTTACCAAAGCTACGACTGGGTAAAGGAGTACACTTGTGACTGTGTGTGCCTCTGTTAATGTACTTGATACATTATTTCTACCATTTCTTGTTTTTCCCCGCCAGCTGGTAAAATATACCATGACAAGAGGTTTTCCTCCAAATGGCTGGATGACTGGAGATAACTACGAATTATTTTTACAATATTTTATTAACTATGTAAAACGCAATGCTGAAAATAAAGTTGTAATTATATTAGACAATCATGACAGCCATACAACACCTAAAGGTCTTCAAGTTTGCAAAGACAATGGCATTGTTCAGTTGACTTTGCCTCCACACACAAGTCACCAGCTCCAACCTCTTGACTGCACTGTGTTTGCCCCTTTTAAAACATATTATAATGAATGTTCACATTACTTTATGATAAATCACCCAGATCAACCCATAACATTTCATGATATTCCTCAAATAATAGCAAAGGCTTTCCAAAGAGCATTCAACCCTTTGAATATCCAGAGAGGGCTCTTATCAACTGGAATATATCCATTTAATACTGCCATCTTTTCTGAATCTGATTTCCTTGGTGCTCACGTGACTAATAGGCCTAACCCAGACTCTACAAGTCCGTCCGTCCGTCACAGTTTGCAATTGCGCACACTTTGTTGTTTTTGACAAATTCACACCTCTCACTGTTTATTTTCATAGTATACCCGTTATTTACAACACTTTACAATGAAAACAAGTTAATTTTTAAGTCTGGCACATTAACACATTACTTAGGGTGGTTTTGATCAAACAATGTCCATTATAAGATTTTAAGGTTATTTGTCCTACACCTACAGCATTTAATTTTCTCCCATCACCTATAATTACAAACTTTGTATTTGACAACTGATTATAACTACTGAACAGGGTGCGTTCAAAAATCATGTGTTCACTCGCACCACTATCTACTAGCCATTTGTCGTGTAACTGTTCATTTCCTACCAAAGCTGTCACCACGAATTCATTACCATCCTTTCCGTGTTCTTTACTAACACGAAAACAAAACTCGGTTCTTCAAATGTCCTGGTTTATTGCAATAATAGCATCGTTTTAGTTCTTGCTATCCCTGTTACTTTTATAGTTTCTTATGAAATGTCCCGACTGTCCACATTTAAAACACTTTAACACTGTTTTATTTTGTTTCTTCACTGGTAGTGTGACACTGTTCTCAGCATTACTGGTTCGTGCCTTCAGTCTTTCCGCTTCTACCACGAGTCTTGTGATCAAGTTTTCCAACGTTTGTTTTTCATCAGATGTAGATTACCATGCTGATACAAAATAACTGTATTTTTATTGAAATGACATTAGGATTTTAGTCATGATAAACTTATCTGAAATTTCTTCGCATAATTGATTCAGCTTATTTTGAAATTCTTGAACCTTTGATATAAATACAGACATATCCATGCCTCCTGCATATTTATATTGGAAAAATTGTTGCTGCACCATGTGAATACTGGTATGACTCTTATGTTCATGCACAGTGCAATTTTTCGCCACATATAAGTTGCGCTTTGACATGTTAGAACATGCAGCATTACTGCTTCTGACAACCAAGTTACAAGTAAACTTTGTGCCTTTGAATCTTTTACTCGCCATGCCTCTCATTCTGGTCCATCCTCTGGTTTTACCGCCGTGCCCTCTGCGATCTCAAACACCCCAAGACTCCACAGTAGTACTCCTACCTGGAATTTCCAAACATTCCAGTTTTTAGCTTCCTCTAATTTGATGATTCCCACCATGGTCATATTTGTGAATTACTCAATAGTATCTTGATTACGCTCAAAACTTTCCGGCAGCTAAACCAATTTTTTTTTCTTGTACATGCCAACGCTCAAAACAATATGTCTCCTGCCCACGCCATGATTTTTCAGCACAACATAAGTGCTTGCAGTTTTCTTTCTAATATAACTTTCACTTTTCCTGGGCTGATAACCTGTTACTAGTTTTACAATGAAACTAGAGCACGGTGATCAAATAAATATTTGAGTTACTGACCACATAACAGAACAACAAGTAGCCATGATGACTTCTGAACTGACAGTAACGTGATCACGGATCATCACTACAAAATACAAGGCAGACACAGCTACCAACTATTGAACAAAAAATACTTTATTGCTGTTCATATGATTTACTAAAGTATTTCTCAAAAGGGCTATGTGCATGCAAACAATATTTATAAATTTTAGTTAAAGCATTTCAAGAAAAGAGCCGCAGTTTGTCAGGCTAGGAGCCGCATTTAGCACTGGAGCTGCACGTTCCTGACCCCTGGGCTACACCATGGTGTGTGCATCTTCAGTGGAATTGATACCAGTGAAATTACCTTACCACATTAAAAAAATAATGCAAGAAAATTGAAAAACTATTAAAATTGATCCTAATTTTAAGTTATATATTGAAAAATGTAGAAAACCTCACTTCAATATATTTTCCAGTTGTAGCGCGAGCGTATGTATAATTTTCCGACTAACTGGTCACAATATGGGTTCTGGGCTGTTGGATGCTTGTGATTTGCTTTTGAGAAGCAAAGTCTGCCACAGGATAGCGTACAATAGCAAATATTCTCAAGAGTGTCTTATTAGCTTTATAGATTTTATTTCTAGTGATGGTAAATTTGTCCAAACTGATGTGCTTGTGTCAGATTATGTCACATAACCGAGGATAGTTTGACAGCTAGTTAATATTATCTCAGTTTTTATTATAAATAGTGACTTGTTTTCTCTTTCCTGCTAATGGCTCTTTTAGAATGGTCTTGCTTTAGACCGGACTGCGGCTTCCAGGGAGATTGAGGTTTGAATCCCGGTCGGATGTTTTTTCCTAAATGGTTTTCCCTCTGTGCAAATACAGGAACAAATCCTTTAAGTTCACCCTCCCTTAGCCCTAACATATTAGTATAATTAGTAGGTACATATGGCTTTAGCTTGACTGGGTGGTAAGATTTCTGAATGTTGTACTCTTATATTAATTTGTATACCATCTACTTATGCTCCATTGGGGCTGTCACATTATTTGTGTAAGATGTGGATGCTAACAATTAATAGAATGTTTTAAAAATAAATAACCAACTTTTGTTTTATAAAGGACTTCTCAATAATTCAACATCTATATCTAGGAGGAAATAGGTTTAAACCTCAAACATTATAGGCCTACTCATTAAAATATATTCAACTAAATGATTGCGATTCAAAAATTAACATTTTCTGGATATTTTTGTAGACATTTTTAGAAAATGATAATATGAAAATGTTGTATCATAGATGGTAGTTTCTCTGGATAGTTATTTTGAGATTAAAAGTTGTTTTAACTTAGTGATTTGTTTAATTTTAATTGATAAACTTTAAATTGGAATGTTTTGTTAACATAACATTTTTACAGAGGGTCACATTTTCATCTACAAAGAAAACCCTACATAATACCAGAAATGGAAAGAAATTGGTATTGTTACATTCTGTACTTTGTTTCACACACTGAATAGTAATAGCATGGTCGTACCTGACTTTCCGGGGTGGGGGGACACATTATTATTAATTTGCACCTCACTTATAATTATGTAAAATAAATGGAGCCAATCTAATACTACCCATCAATACAAAACTTACTTTTCATATTACTTTGTTTCAACTGAACATTAATATTAATTCAATATTTTTATTGTTTCCTGGATTTAATTGGTCCAACTATTTTCTCGATATTGTTCAATATTTGTATAAAGTATATCCACAGGCTTATTTACAAGAAACTTATTCATTTTGGACCAGTGTCATAGTCAGACTTTGTACGCCTCAAGTGCCGCGCTCTACTAAACACAAAACAACACCTACCTAGACCAGAATGTAATGAACAGTTTCAAATGCAAAACTGGCCCATTCCATTCTGGTCTAGGTAGGTGTTGTCTTGTGTTTAGTATAGCGCTGCACTTGAGGTGTACAAAGTCTGAGTATGACAGTGGCCTTTAAGTGTTAAATAATCAATACCTTATTTATGTGGACATTGACTTCACCAAATACTTGCGCCCTTCTTTCATTAACTACACATATACAGGGTGCGTCACTAAAAAGTAGCCCCCATACAATACGATGCATGTGCATGTGGGTAAATGTATAGTAATAATTATATAGTAATACAAATGTATGGTAGAAGAGTAAACATGTTTCGAGACATGACATGTTGTTAAAGATTTGGAAGTGGCCTCCCTTGCTCTCAAAATACCTCTGAGCCAAGGTCAGCTTACTTTGTTAAACTCTCTGTAACACTGTACCATCGATGCCTGTGATAGTGCTATGAATGTTCTTCTGCAATTCCTGAAGAGTGTGTGGGTTTGACCCATAAACCTTCCCCTTTAGGTAGCTCCAAAGCTAATAGTCACATATGATCAAGTCTGAGGAACGTGGAGGCCACAAACCTTTGCTCACAGTTTGTCCATCTGGGAATGCTTCAGGAACTCAGGCCAGTGCTACCCAGGATGTTTGGCAAATGGCCCCATCTTGTGGGAATGTGTACCATTTCTGCTCTTCAGGAGTTAGTTGTGCATAAAGGTGTTCCAATAATACCAGGTATGCATCTTTGTTGATGGTTGTCTCAAAGAAGGTGGGCCCTATGATCTGACATATGGACACGGTACACCACCTCAAGTTTTTGCGGCATGGAGTGGTTCTTCGTGGAGTATTTGAGGATTTTAATTTTCCCAGTACTTAAAAGTTCTGAGAGTTGATGTTCCCGTTTAAATAGAACCAGGTTTCATCTGTCATCAAATATTAAGTTGGATCGAGCATCTTATCAGCAACGCTGTCAAGCCATGTACAGTATTCCACACATTTCACTTTGTCTCTTTTAACTACCCCACAAACTTTACATGATACAGCTTCAAATTTAGTGACTGCGATACACGTACACATGTTGTACGACTTACACCGACTTGCTGGGCTAATTCCCAGGTATTTTTCTTGGGGTTTTGGTTAACCTTTGCAGCGTGGAATAGTGGGCTATTTTTATGTGATTCACCCTGTGTAACATGTCTAAACAATAAAATAACTTCTCCTCTGGTCTGAAACATCTTTGTTATGTGACACAACCATGTGATTAATTATATTTGAGAAGTTGTTTCTCAAACATGTTTTAAGGTGATAAAGGTTCCCATAATTTAGGGTGAGCTTGCAATTGCAGAGTAGCAGCACTACTATCCACTGGAATTACGCAAGTGCTAAATTTGTTTGATAAGGGCATGCAATGCATGTGTGTGATAACTGAAATCTTGCAACTAAATAAAATTTATATATAAATAAAGTTTTATTCTCTTTAGAAAGGGACTTTACCTTATAGTACAAATATTGGGGGTACTTGTCCCCCTCGTCCCCACAACCAGGAACACACACGATCAATAGCTGACAGGAAATAGGCAGTAGACCCTAACAATCGACAAGGACAACCTTCTCAAACAGCCTTAACACGGCTATATTTTCTAACTAGTGAGCCCTCACATTTCTCGGTTGTTTTAATGTATGTTGATCTATTAATTGATGAGGAAAGTAATGGGTATAACTGCATAAGGCATTGTTCTGCAAATGATGTGCCATAGCAGTGAATTAGATGTGCAGATGTGCTATGTGACCACAGCCCGGAGCACCATGCACCGTTAAATAATGACACAAATTAAGGTGGTATGAGCGGCAGCCATGCATCCTCAGAATTTCATACTTACATACATTTGACAAAATAAAAGCTTTTGTCAAAACAAAGTTATGATATACCCAAATCATTAATGGTTTGAACTAATGGTTTCCAAATGTTAAAGATGCAGGCACAGAAAATAACTTGAACAATTAATCTAGGAACAGTTTAAGTTAATTAAGAAATAAATTAGTCCATACTTTCCAAATTCTGATTTACTGTACAATTGTTGGACTGAGTGCATATTCAGGGTGCTTACCCAAAACAAAACAGTAGGCCGCAATGAAACTCAGATTTGTTAAGGGCACCTTCAGCTACTTAGCAGCGCCATTTTTTTGGGACTGCCACCAGCGGCAAAGCCAACTTCTCAGCCAGAAGGAAACGCTGCTTTCCTGTAGCTGTGTGTGAAGCCCCCAATTTATCTCCAATATTTGCAAATGCACACACTTCTCTCAAATGCTGCTAAGTGCTGGAGAGTACGTTTACCTGCTGACAGTCTGGTATTGACCGAGGCCGAGATTTTGACGAGATTCAGAGGTGTGATAACAACCCATTCTGAAGGTGCCCTAAGTCTACAGTGAACTTAAATAGTTTGCAGAACACTGGAATAGGTTACGTTTAGTTGTATAACGTGAGTTTTTGTTTCAGCTTTCCTCAAGTTGACTAATGGGACTTACACAATGTAACGTTGCATTGAAATAACCCATAATGTCAAATGGCGGAAAGGATGCTAAAACACCTGAGTTGGGCCCTGTGGTCAATGTGATCGATATTTCATCATCTATTCATCTGAACACATTTGCCGGTAAGACACATTAATCTCAAACTCTCTACCATTCATGAAAGTCATGAAACTAGCTTTCAGATCATTAATTTTTAGGAGTCAAATTCATTGTGGTGGTAAGGATAGTATTCTTTTTTTATAAGTTGGTCAACATTTTCTTCATTTTACAACTAATCCCCAGTAATGACAGTTCAGAAATAAGAAATATTAATATATGAAATTTTAAATGAAAATCTCAGTTTGTAAAGATAGTTAATAACATTATTTTAGCACTTTTTGGCCATGAATATTTATTAATTGATCCTTTAACATACATGCCTAATTACGCCATTTACTTACAGGATAAGCAATAAACTTAATATATAGCTCAAAAATCAAGTTTGTACATAATCCAACCTCACTAACTTCCTCCACATTTACCTATCCTTGCATACTCTCCTTGCTTCAACAACATTCATACACCAAATCATACATCCTCTTTTATTCTTAAAATTAATAATGTTTTTCTGTTTCACACATTCATCTACAACATTTATCCACCTCTTAAATGGCCTATCCCTTCCTATTGATCCACCTTCATATATTTGCTTCATCACTTGATCCACACACTCTCTCTACCTTCATATATTTGCTTCATCACTTGATCCACACACACTCTCTCTACCTTCATATATTTGCTTCATCACTTGATCCACACACTCTCTACCTTCATCTAATTGCTTCATCACTTGATCCACACACTCTCTACCTTCATCTAATTAGCTTCATCACTTGATCCACACTAATCCTCTCAACATGCCCAAACCAACGTAAAATGCTTCCTTCTCAATAACCTACTGAATTCCCTTTCAAACTGGACTCATTCGGCACCCATTCACTAATGACTTTGTCCATACGAGTTTTTCCACATGCATTTTTTAAAATATCTCATTCCATCAGCATTCACCTTGCTTTTGTATTTCTACTGACAAACCCACGCTTCACATCCATAAAACAATGTTGGCATGAACACACGTTTATATACTGCCATTTTTACCTCTTTCAATATTAATATTCATTCTAGGTCATCAAAACGTAATTAAATATTGTCTACATAATTAGATACAGTAGCCTCATGGCCTCTTTGGTGCTGAGTGACAGTTCACAGCTGACTTTTGACAGTCAACATTTAGGTATATACCTAAATTTTGACTGTCAGAAGTGACAGCTGCTAAACACATGTTTTTTGCAGATCATATGGCTCGGAGTAGGGATACATAATTTAGTCTGGTAGCTTTTCAAAGCCGTCAACTGTCAACTGTGAGCTGTCAGTCAGCACCAAAGAAGCCATGGGGCTACTGTAGATACCCTGGTGTAGATATTTTTACTGTTTTTTTTTTTAAATTATAGTGTAAAAGGACTCTTTAAAATATTTTCTTAAAAATAATCAAAAGCTGTAAGTTTTAGTTTTATATTTACTCTCCAATTTTGATAGAAAAGGCCTTTTAGAAAATACTAATTTTTTTGTGGCCAAAATTAATAAAATTTTACTCCATTGTTATTGTTATTTTATAGGTAACCTATTGATAATATCTATCAAAAGTGGCTGCTTCAGGTCACATGACTTGAGATGATGTATTAATATGTAAGAGTAGATAGATAGTAACTTTACTAGCTGTCCAATTCTCAACCTTTAATTCCAATATTCTTAGTAAAATTATTTAAACAAAAACGTGTGTCTCCCTTGTAATATTTATGCTACCTTGCCTAAGGAGAGCCCTTAGTAGTAAAGCCCGTAAGAGCTGTGCGTATGTTACACTAACACATATTAGTGATCATACTAAGAGAGCAGTATTCACTAAATTGAATTAATTACTGTCTATAGTTTTATATTCATTAACTAAAGTAACTAGCATTGTTTGAAAGTTAACTATTTTAAACTGAAAAATGTTTGAAAACTGTAAACTATGTTTCTGTTACTGTGTTCTCGATAGTAATAGAATGGAGCTGTTGACATGTTTATTGCTCGGCGTAGTAACACATTACAAATCAAACCCATTAGTTTGTATATTTTAAAGTTTCTGCCATCTTGGATTATATAAAATTTGGTTTCACTGAAAATTCTAGCTATTGCCAGTATAAGTAATTAACCATTATATATTCTGAAGTTGACTTGTTCATCCAAATTTTATTCACCCCCCCCCCTGCCCCCCCTCCTTTACCTCCCTTTAAAAAAACTGTCACAAAAATTCTGCCACAATTGTTAAACTGAATCCAACTAATGTTTCACACAATCTTAGCTACTAAACAGTTTATCAATTTGACTTCCAATTCTCCCAAACTTTGTTTTGTAATATTTTGGTGAGTTCTGCATTACACGATTTTAATTTCTTGAATAGTTTTTATTTTCTTTCCTTAACATTGTGTGAATATACTTGAAAGCACATAATTATACTGTATTTGTCAGTCTTAAATTTGTCAGTCTTAAATATATCAGTCTTAAATATATCAGTCTTAAATTTATCAGTCTTAAATTTATCAGTGTTGTGACCGACCATCTTCGCTAAACTTTGTAACTTTGAATCCTGACAGTATCATGTGTTGTGAAAACAACCTATTACAAATGATCAATAGCCACTATATTTTTTTTATTGGATATAAATAAAGATATCTTTGAATTGCACTGCTGTAATAATAAACTCTCCTACTTATTTTAATTTCTTCTTTTAATTTACACTAAATGTTGACAACTATATCAGAAGAAAAAACTTAATCTTCGGCATCACTTACTGTCCTAATTATTTACATTTTTTTTCATCGAATTTAAATGTTGACAGCTACTTCAGAAGGAAAAAAACCTTAATTTTTGGCCTTCCTTAACAGTTATAAACCTGTGGAGATTTGATCTTTCACACCTTGATTCCAAATGCAATATTTGTAACCACTAAAACCATATAGTTGTTTGTAATTAAAATGTTGTACAATCAAATAATATATACTCATATAAATTAAAGTATGTTAGATCTATTAAGTTGAGTTTTAATTACTAAATACTTGTCCACGGGTTTTTCCATTGAAATTCATAAAGGTAGAATTTAGTTTTGATGTATATTTTGTCCTTTGTTCAGAAATGTGGTATCAAATCTTCCTGTGGGCGCTCTTCTCTTCATTGTTTGTCCATGTTATTGCTGCCGCTATTGCTTTTGCAACGTTAAGAAAGCACAAGTTTGGAAAGTAAGTAAACTCACCACATGGTTGTTAGGAATTCTGTCTCATTGTTAAAATATGTCTACCATTCATTGATTACTTATTTTATACATCAAATTTTAATTATAAATTAATATTTTTCATGCCTAGCCTACATACACATTTTCAAAATCCTGTGTGTTTATTCTTTACTAACAGAAGTACCCAGGCAATGAATTTCTTTGCTTCAAACAGACAGAAACATATCTCTTTTTATTTCTTTCGACCCAATTTTTAATTAATTAAAAAAATCAAATCCAAATTTTAAAACTTCTGCTTTGAGGTAGCCTACACATGTTAGTACAAAGGGGCTACTAATTTTTAAATTTCAGCTTTCTCATTGCTCATGACAAACAGACAGATACACAAACTTTTCATTTTATTAATATAAGTACCAAATATTTTTCTGGAGTAAATATATATCTTCTTTGTTTTATGCAATGGTGCAGGAACATATTTACTTGGAAGGGAGGTGAAAATAATCATGTGGTTTTATAAGGGATAACATTTTTTATATTAAAAAAAGACCAGGAAAATGTAATACAGGTGTCCCTCGCACTACGCGAGTGATTGGTTCTGATAAATAACTGTGTAATATGAAAACGCGTAAAGGGAATTGATTTTAACATGGGTGGCATAGAGATTACTCGAAAGGAAAAAACCAAAGAAAAACCTAAAAGTTTTAAATGAATGCAATTTTTATTAAATTATCTAACTACTACAATGCTATAGGTAGTCTACACCTACTGTCAAGTTCTTCAATCCCCGGAAATTTGTAAACAAATGCAATTTTTAGTTAATTTATCTAATTAATGCAATGCAACAGGTACACTTACTGTTAATCTTCAATCGCATGATAAATTAACTGGATGTGGTGACTTTGGATTATCACTCTATTGTTCTTTCTCAGTAGGCTCTTGCTCTCTTGAAGGCCCTGGGACGGGCTCTTGCTCTCTTGAAGGCTCTTGTGGTCGTAAGACTAACGATTTTAAACTTTTTTTGATTAAATGGTCAAGACTCAGCTGATGGGCAGCATTTTCCTTCTCTCTATAGAGTTCTTTGTAGCGAGCCAAATAACTCTGATTACCTCTGGTAACTTTAGAACATCTCTCCATGTTAGGGTAATTCTATTCAATGATTCTAATTACACTGTCATTGTGCTTAAAAAGTTCAGCAATTTGTTTTGTTGAAAGTTGTTTGATAGGCTCAACAACTTAGGCCCTTCCTCTTCATCATATAGGCTGTTCTCTATTTATAGAAAATCTTTATTGGTGAGTTTTGTTGAGTGGGATTGGAGTAATTCATCCACATTTGCCTGGTCTACGTCCTCAAAGCCAACATCTTGCTTTGTCAACAATGTTATGTCTTGAATTGGAAAGCTTGTGCTCAGGATCAAAATCATAAGAATCGATGCATCTCTAATGTTGTCAATACCACCCCCTCCTAACATTAAACTGTACAGTAAAGATCTTTGTCCTAATTGAAATGTGCATGCACAAGGTCACGCCACCATCACACAGGGGGACTGCAAATTTAAGCCGACCATGCGTTATTATTTTTATATTTTGTTTGACTTGCATTATAGTGAAAACAGGTAAAGTGAGTTTGCGTATAACAAGGGATACCTGTATTTAATGGTCCCATTGTGCATTTTTCTAATTTATTTTAGGCATGTCATACATTAGAATTAATTTGCACAAAACAAATTAAAAAAATTATATCTGATGCGGTTCAACTAAAAATTATGAAACCATGAAAATTAAAGTAGGTTTCCATACACCTTTATCCTACATTTGCTACTAACTATAAAACCACTAACTATTTTTGCAATTTAAATTTTGTCGAGCCTTTCAGGCTGTGCATTCAGCAGACACAGGTGATTTAGCCTACGTTGCCTCATTGTGGAGAAAAGATAGATTTTTATTTGTATAAGTATTGAAAAACTTCTTTCTGCAGTAGCTGATGTAGCTGGTATCAATATCAGAGTTTTATAAATCTCTTCAGTGTGTGCTCCAAGCACATTTTATTTTTATTGTGTTATCTTAGTGTGAACTTTGTATCTTGCCTCTACAAGATCCTTACATTATCTAAAAAAATTTATTATATAAATTTTTTTGTGGTGGGGATTGTGGGGGGAGTAGAAATCATACTTTTTGAATTTTGAATTAAAACAAAATATCTATAATATATTCACGACAGCTCATAAAGCTACTAAAAATAGTCCCTAATATATCCCTACACCATCAGCTGACATCTTTCACTTTGGATAACTGTAATGAAAACATATGGTAATGTATGACTTTGATAGTTAACCACAGTAATTTATGCCAATATTATTTATATTTATTAAAGGTCGGGCACAAAACTTATTTATCATTTTATTCCACTTAAAAAAATTTATTACTCACATCACTTTCACAAAAGGTCTAACTAACATAGCTTCAAAATTTCAACCGATGAATTTAAACTATGGGATTGAACATGATGGAAACAATTTATTTACAATGATGTACCTGTGCAATGGATACAAATATTTTATTGAGTTAAATATTTCGAAATATGATAAAATAATCATAAAATAATTTATTATATATATAAAAAATGACAAGTATTTCCTCTTTTCCAAGTAAATACGATGCTTGTATTAAAAGGTATTAAATGTGTGCATTTTTACACATCATAGTTAACATTCCAAAATGAAGAATAAGTACTTTTAATTATGTTTAAAATATTGTTTCAGATTGTGTAAAAAGATATTATTAAAAGTTATGAAATAATGTAAGAAAACTTGTGTTTATATTATTTTAAATTTAAAATCTAACATGTAATTAAAAAACTTAACATTTATAACAAAACAGTGATCTTTTACAAGTGTTGGCAACCCAAAACATAAACATATGACTTTTGAACTATCATCCGGTAAAAACCTATCATGTACAGACTTTAGTAACATGTTTCCTTGGTATGGCCATTATTTTCTTTCAAATTTTAAGAATTTTGCTGTTCACAGAAACTTAAATACTATAGAACCTAAAATAGTTAGAGACTTGGGACAGGAACCATTTTACTGCCTTTTATAATTATTCTTATATAATGTACAAAGGGGATACATCTATATCTTCAAATATAGCTATAGTTTGTGAAATCTCAAGTGTCAGGTCCTTGGTAGGTTAATTTTATAATGTTTTATTATCTTTGTAAAAATGGTTGAGAATGTAAATAGGTAAGTGGTTTGATGGAGATGAAGAAATGCAGGGGCTACTAATTGCTCTCTTTGGGAGCGGGAGCTAGTTGCTAAGGGTCAACCTGGTACTTCTAGGGGGCCCTAATTATTATGAAGAGATGGTTTTAGGAGAAAGTTGTCTGAAACCATCGATCACTTTTGGAAAGGGCACAAAGTAATGTTTTTTACAATTATAATTGGTGACATATTTTCAGAATAGTACTAAAGTAATCTTAACATAAATTTTGATTTATAATAAAGAAGAGTTATAACAAATCACTGTCCAATTAATGTAATCACTGTTAATAATAATTATGCTAAGAATATTGCAATATGAAACACATTTGGAATATAACAACCTTCCCCTTATTTTTTTTTTACTTTCTCACTATCTTACAGGTAGAAAAAGTATTGTGATCGTCAAAAAAATCGAACTTGAGATTTTGATGAATCTTGACGTTTCATAACCCTCCGAATCTGAAAAAGTGGTTTTTGAATTTCCATCACTTTGTCTGTCTGTCAGTACCTCCAACTAAAGCCTAAACTATTTTACCGACTGGGCTAAAACCTGGTATCTAGGGTTTTAATAGGGTTGCCCCAAGGGTTTTTTGGAATTTGATATCTAACCCTAAAATTAAGGGTAGTTTACTGAAGGGAAAAAAAAGAAAAAGTCGATTTTCTCAAATCGGCTCTAACGATTTTGATTAAATTTCATTTCTAAATATTCCAAACAAAATGGTTACTCTCAATATTTCGGCAAAATTACTTTAAGGGCACAGGTCTGATGTGTAAATTATCATATTTTTTTATCATATCTCCGAAACTATTTGAGATATGAAATTACTTATCATTACAAATATGTAGATCTATTTATAATACAAATATTTATTCGAAGCATAATTTTATACAACCAATAACTTTCAAGCTCTATGCAAATTTTCATATTTTTTAACTTTTCGAACACAAAAGGTAAAGTATTGCCAGCTTAAAAAAAATCTAACCTGAAATGTTGATGGATTTTGACGTCTCATGACCCCCCGAACCCTAAAAGGTGGTCTTTGCAATGCCGTCTGTCTGTGTGTTTATTTAAACTTAAAATTAAGAGTAGTTTAATAAAGGATGAAAGGAGAAAAAATCGATTTTATCAAAATCGGCTCTAATTATTTTTTATTAAAATTTATATCTAGGTGTTGATTAAGATTATAAATAAACTGGCTATTTTCATTTTCCCATGAAAATGACTTTTAGAATACTTTACAGTAGCTGAAATTTCCGTATCTCCGCAACTATTTGAGATACTAAATAGCTTATCATTGCAAAATTGTAGTACTATTTAAAATAAAAAACTTTTATATGAAATATGTTTTTATAAAAACAACAGTTGGTGAGATATTGGCAAATATATTGATACAATTTTGTTAGCTTTAGTTGTAAAGAAATACTAATTAAGTTTAACGCAATAATTCTCCAATGCCATAAAGTAATTAAATATAAGTAAGTCTCTCAAAAAGTTTGTTATTTTTCCTTAAAACACTTAGGAGAAAAGTTTGTACAACAATGATCTATCTCCATTTTGGACTCAATAGTCAATATTTACATTTTTTATTGGTCAAAATTTATAAATGAGGAATTTAATAGCAATGCGATGACATGAAGATGTGCAACACCTAATAAAATGTCGAAAATTTTAACCGGAAGTCGAAATTTTAATACGAAGTGTTGACCCTTGTGGACCCAATATTGATCTTTTTTATCTCTCCAAACATACAAATGAGGACATTAGTTCTTTAAAATAAAATTATAAATTTAAAACCGGAGCTCAACAAATGTTTTACATAAATATAGTGCCATTTATGCTTGGGTCTGCTAGTGTATATTATTTCGTTTCACATATATTATGAGTTGTGAGTAAATATCTCAATTTTTAAACAATAGAGCGAGAAAGTCCGTGCGGAGACCTGTATCATTTATTATATTAAGTCCTAAATATGGCTGCTCTTTAAAATTTACAAATATTTAGGACTTAATCTCAGGTAGGGATAACTGTACAAAAATATTAAACTTTTAGGGAGTAAAATGTTTTATCATAGTTACTTGTGAAAATTTGGAATCTTAATCTTGCCAGGTTTCAATGGAGGAATAAAAACAAACGAGAAAGTGTTGAATCCTAGATTTGAAAAATGCTAACCTGTTCCTCAAACTGATGAAAAACACAGGTTTTCATCCCTCAGAAAATCTACAGTAAGATGTTACCAAACATCTGCATCTTTTGAATATGAATATCTCCCAGAAGCAACGACACAATCTGGTCTCAACTATTCTGTCTTAAAATGTGGCGACAACATAGACTGTATTTATGATGAACTCTGAAGAGGAAAAGGTTGCTGTGGTTGGGTCATGTGATGAGAATGGAGAAGGACAAAAAGCTTGAGAAAGCCTTACAGAACAAAGAGAAGGATAGAAGACCACAGAAGAGAAGGATGGACCAAGCACAGAAGGACATGGAGGCTAAAGGAGTGGAATGGAGACACGTGGCTGAGGAGTAAGTTTGGAAAGATCGACAGGAATGGAAGAGGATGGGACAGACGACCCGCTGAGGCGGAAATGTCGAATGATGTTGCTGCTGCTGATAATGATGAGTGATGGCTTGCTGTAATTGAAAATATCAATGGTGAAGATGAAGACCTGTATGTGAAATTCTTCAAGCCTCGATGTCCAAGAACATCTTTCCAGAAGTTGACTGAAACATTATGCGTTCCACTATCAAGGGTCACTAGAAAACTCACACCTCTGGAGCTTACCACACTTATGCTGGGATCACGATCAACTTAATGTTAACTTAATGTAACGTTCACTTAAAGTTAACTTAATGTAACGTTCACTTAAAGTTAACTTAACATATGTGTGATCACGTTTCACGTAACTTA
Source organism: Timema genevievae (assembly GCA_902155825.1). Taxonomy (NCBI): domain Eukaryota; kingdom Metazoa; phylum Arthropoda; class Insecta; order Phasmatodea; family Timematidae; genus Timema; species Timema genevievae. The sequence continues at coordinate 37,053 of CABFWO010004699.1, forward strand.
ACATAACAACTCAAGCCAAACATTTGCATTCTCGAGTATGATCTGTGATTTGTACTATTTGTAAAGTGATGATCTGTGAATGTTTACAGTTTTCAATCGATATAATAAATAACTATTACAAAACTTTTTTGATAAATTTAGCTTTCCTATTTTAGTTTAATTATTTTGTTTCAATGTCTGATTACTAGAACTTACGCTAAAGAGTAAACATTGGTCATAAAACCAACAAACGAGTTAATAAATAGACCTGTTGACGTCACTCACATAATGATTGGCTGGATAGATCACGTGATACCCTTCAAGTAACGTTCACTTAATGCCGGGATCACGATCAACTTAACGTTAACTTAAAGTTAACTTAATGTAACTTAACGTAAAGGACCTTCTCATGTGTTTAAATGGAAGCGATCATGATGCAGTTAACTTATTGTTGACTTGCAGTTAACTTAACATAAAAGATGTCCTGGGAGGTCTTTTACTCTAAGTGAACGTTACTTGAAGGGTATCATGTGATCTATCCAACCAATCATTATGCGAGTGACGTCAACAGGGCTATTTAGTAACTCATTTGTTGTTATTATGACCAATGTTTACTCTTTAGCATAAGTTCTAGTGATCAAACATTGAAATAAAATATTTAAACTAAAGTAGGAAAGCTAAATTTATCATAAAAGTTTTGTAGTGGATATTTATTATATCGATTGAAAACTAAGCATTCACAGATCATCACTTTACAGATAGTACAAATCACAGATCATAATCGAGAATGAAGATGTTTGGCTCGAGTTGCTACGTTAAGTTATGTGAATCGTGATCACCCATACGTTAAGTTAACTTTGAGTGAACATTACGTTAAGTTAACATTAAGTTGATCATGATCCCGGCATAAAGTAAAAGACCTCCCAGGACATCTCTTACGTTAAGTTAACTGCAAGTCAACGTTAAGTTACGTTAAGTTAACTTTAAGTTAATGTTAAGTTGATCGTGATCCCGGCATTACAGGATGAAGTCACCAGGTCACTGATAAACTTTGCAATGAGAGATCTCAGTTGTACAATGACTAATCCCAGTTAAATATTTCAATTTTTTGGGTAAGCCTCAATAAACATTTATTTCTTTTGGGACTTGTTAATCACGTCACTGAAATAAAACCTGACAAATCTAAAACTCCAAATTTTTACCACAAGTAGCTCTCTTACACTAATTTATTTCACTTTCAATTAAATACTTTTTCTAGTTCCCCCCACCAACTCAGAAATTAAGCCCCGAATATCCATAAATTTAGTGAGTAGCCACCTATGTTTATGACTTAACTAAAATGAAAGGGGAAAGATTATACGTCTTGAGATTCACAGACTAAGGCTATGGTAAATATTGGTGAAAATTTGAAATACTTAAAAACCGCAATGATGAATTCCAGACTTAATTTCAGCAACTCGGGCTGCAGTTGGACAAAACTTATAAATACATTAAATATGGTCGACCTTAGAATAGTAAAATTATTTCTGTTCCATGTGTCTAGTTCTTTTAGTTACAAGCTATTTAAGTTTCTCTGAATAATATAATTCATAAAATCTAGCTTTGGTTATTTTGGAAAAGATGGCGGTACTGGTAAAAGAAGGGATATATATATTTTTTTTCTAATATATGAATATGTGCAATATATATTTCAAATTTGTTCATTCCCCCAAATATTTTTTTCCTTGATAATCTCAAATGGAATAACCCAAAGTTAAAAAAATCATGTACCACTGCTTTAAACCACAATTTACATTGGGTTATTAGGTATGTATTTATAAATTCCAAGAATAACAAATTGTGTTTTCTAAAAACTTTATTTGCAGAGTTATTTCTTAAATGTGTGTTTTGATTCAGGATGAATAATGGTAGTCATGAATTAACAAGCAATCGAGTAATTGGAAATTAATACACAGTGTAATTGTTATTACTTAAAACCTAATGGTTAGGAGAGTGGACTGACTATGTACAGAGTTGTCCTATGTATAGAAAGTGCACATCGAAAATTACCTTAGGAAATAAAATCAATTTTAATGAAATAAAACATTTATGTTATATTTATATCATTTTTACTTTCATATTTCAATTCATTAAATGATTATGTTCATGATATAACACACTCAACCTAAGGTAAGGACATTTTCCCAAATTGTTTTCCATAGTTAACAATACCTGTATTATGCTATAAATCATTTACTGTCCCATATTAGTTTGTAATTTACATGTATTCCATACTTTTCCTCAATTTGTTATGACCATTTTTTTGCTTTAGATTTTTCTCTGGGTTTATTCTGGTAATGGGCGTATTAGCGCCCTTAACTTCTGGTGTGGTCAGTAGCGCAGCCGTGGCCTTTGTTTACCGAGCGTCTAGCTTCAAGATGACACCATTGTACGCTATCCTTTGGGGCGTAGGCCAGACAATCGTGGCGGCCTGTATCGGATTCACAAGGATACTAGCCACATTATAACGGTGTGTGATGTGCAGGCAATATTTACACAAACAAAACTTTTTTAAATTAGATCAACCGAAACTAAACTGTAGTTTCTTTGGTACAATTATTTTTAAACTGTCTCAATCATGATGGATTAAAGCTGTTATATTTGTTAATTACAGTTTAGCCGCATCTAAATATCTTATTGTTTAAAGTGAAAAATGACACCAGAACATGGTAATTGAGCCTGGGACTTTTGGCCTTTTACACCAATGCTCAAACCACTTAGCTATCAAGGAGTTGTGCCCAGCGTCATTCTTCACTCCATCAGACTCTGCCTTAAAATATGAGTGGTGAATGACCCTGGATTAAGGCAATGGTGGGCTAAGCCATACATTCTGGGTTCAATTCCCATGTACAGGGTCATATTTCAATTCTTGTTCTAAACATGTTTGCAAACCTATTTTTCTTGTACTGTCTTGTCATACTTTTGAAAACAAGCAATAAATTTACGTTTTCATTAAACACATTGGTGAACCATTTGTGATGTGTATATATATATATATATATCTATATATCTAAACAATTTGTCGAGTATAGGTTTCGTGCGAGTATGTTTGTAATACTCCCAGATAATCCATGCAAGATAAACTTTCTCGTGAGCGACTCATCGCTTCCAAAATGATGGGGCCAATGTATGATGAACGATTATTTACTGCTTTTAATAATCGTCAAGCCAACCTTTTCTAAATGCTAAAAAATACAATAGATCATGAAAATAAGGTTAATAATAATTTAGGCATTAAAATATCAAGATAGCATGAGTAAATATACTATTTTTGATCTTGCTGAGCTGTTGACAAAAGTAGAGGTATATTTCCAATATGCAAATTGGGTTAAGAAATATTTCTCTTACATCCTCCTCAAGCCAATTATTGTCCAGCCATTTTCAACCTTTTCCAAATCATGGCCCACTCAACAAGGCACTAAAATTGTCAAGGCACACCATCAGTTTTTTAATCTTCGAGCTGGGTACCTCATTAGTAGTACCTTATTCTTATATTTGTTAGTTTAGTAACACTATCAGGCATCCAAGGAGCATGTTAATTTTTATATTTCTTCAGTGTGACCTTGACTACCTGATGATGTAGTTGAAATTAAATTTATTTAATTACTCATATATGATTTAAAGTTATTTGAAACAAACTCATTGTAATAAAAAGCTCAAGTAATAAAAACTTTATTATTTATCAAATTAATTTTTGAACTAATTATTTCATCTTTAGTCTATCACAGTCTAACTATCTAAATATTAGTTGAATCTTATTTTTTTTGAGTCTCTCAAGGTCCCTGGGTTTGAGTCCAAGTGGGGCTATAACTTTATTATTGGTGAATTTACAGTCTTGAGTTCTGAACATTTTTTACTTCTTAATAATAATCTAGTTTGTAAGTCATTTGCTGATAAGTTTATAACAAAATGGTTTTATAAATCACAAATACTACTACTACAACTAAAAATAATAATAACAATAACAATAATAATACAGTAAAACCTCACTTATCCAAAATAAAGGAGACAGATTCAATTTCGGGTAACCAAAATTTCGGATTGAATTGTGGTAGTAAAAATTAACATTTATTCAGAATCCATTTTAAGAAAAAAAAATTAATACAATATGTAATAGTACATTATTTAAAGTGGGGTGAAGTAAGTCTGCAACCTTGTTTTCCTGAGTTACTATATGAATTAAAACAGTTTGAATTAACTGCCATAAGCATTTCAATAACAATAGAATTCTCCAGTTATTCCATGTAGCTACATAAATAACATCATCTCGACTAAAAAAACAACAAAAACAACGGCTTTAGTTAACCAAAATTCAAGGGTAATATAAATAACTACCCACTTTGGATGAGGCCTCCCCAAGAATTTGTTAAAATATTGCAGGAACTTTCAGATGAGGACCGAGGCTGATTCTAGTTCCTAACTTAAAAAAAAGCTACCTTTTATCTCTATAAACTTTGTTTGTATTGTATTTGTATTCCAATTGTATTTGTCTTAGTACCAATTATCAAAATAATAGCCAAAAAATATTTAAAAAAAACTATATCCCTATTATAAAAAGTTTCATGTGATAAATTATGGCATTTTTTATTTACTAAGAAAAAAATTAAGATTATCTATCAATTAGTTTGATTATATTTAGTGGGATGTGTTTTTTAAATTGACTCTAATTAAAACAAAACACACAAAACAAATTATTTAATTCATACAAGTTTAATGGAAACTGACTGGGGTATAAAGATCCCTGCGCGCCTGCTCATGTTAATCATACCAGCACACCTGTTGGTTAAGGGGGAATTTTATCATTAATAATTGCATATGTCTAAAAGTTTAATAGCTAAGATTCAAATAATTATGCTATTTTTAACAATAATGTTGATCATGAATTTAAAAAGGATTTATTTTTTATTCCTAAAATTTTTTCTTGCTTCTTTTTTATCTTCTCCAAACTCCCGAGGCACACAGGTTGAAAAAAGTTTGTTCTAGAGGCTACTATTGAAATTAATTGGCAAATCTAGATGATTTAGGAAATGAATAATCAGTAAGTAAAGTTGAAGGTGTGTAACTAAGTTTTGTATTGTTAATAGTCTGTGACCCTTTTTAACATTACCTTGGCCGCTACTGGTTACAATGTTGTTTTTTAGCCTATTGAATTGTGTGCCAAGTTTGAATGCACTAACCACCAAATTCTCGTCCACGTGATGTGTGATGAGTCATGCAAGCCATGTCAGGTGTTCCCTCCCCCCTGCCAACAAACTTCCTGTTTTGCACCTGTGTGATACATTGAGCCATGTAGGCCATGCTACAGCCTACCCCCCTCCTCGTAATTGGTGAGTGTGGAGTTGTAAAACATAAAAATACCTACTGAGCCATCGAGACGGCTACTTTAAAGTACCGGTAGAATAACGGTAGCAGTACCTAAGCAGGAGTAAAATACCTTGCCATCATTTTAACCCAGACTGAACATATCTTTTGTGTTAAATTTATCTATAGTTGAGTTCATCTTTAACTTTCTTTGTGCATGTTTGTATTTTATATATTTCTAGTTTCGTTTCAGTAATATTTGTGTGTTGGAAATGGCGTCTAAATGTCCGTATAATACATATACAGCTCCAGTTGCAAAGAAAAGGAGACAATATATTAGCTCTCTGTGAAAATGGACATTTGGGGAAGAAGGTGGGCTTGGAACCTAACCCTTAGACTTTGCATTGATTCTTATGGTAAAACGTGCCTTTTCTAATGTTGTTTTCTAGAGTTGCATTTTTCAGGTACATAACTCAACATTATAGTAGGACCTACTCATTGTTATAATACATTCAGAGAAAGCCTATATTTCCAGGTAATGAATGTATACAATAGTGTGAATATTATTTGTCTTATTGTTCCTAACGATAATGTACACTATTTTATTAGACTCTTCACTGTACTTTCTTCTCTCCATTTTGTATTAACACTAAAATATAAACTAGTATTAGTTTCTTTAACAATGTTTAAGTTGATTTCACACTATCCATCACATCGTGGCAGCAATACGTTAAAACATTATTCACTGGATTTAAATGGACGGCAGTCATAGTGCGCGGCGAGGTCACGGACTGTCATCAACACGGACTGGCAAACATTCTTGTGTAGAATGTTTTGACATTGACATGACTGTCCGTTGATGTGAGTTGAGTGAGTGTACAATCACATTTTGTTCCTCGTTTCCCTATTGAAAACTTTCAAAATGGATTACGAACTTTTAATAGAACAACTATGTTGATATGAAGAACTAAAGGATATAACCAACCAGAAAAACAGTGATAATATTAATAAATATACAAAATGGAGAATAATCGGCAAAGAGCTAAAAACCAAGCTTATCTCTTCCTTTTCCACTTCGTTGTTCATTGTGTGATATTCACTCAAAGACTTTTTTATTTTAAGCATTTATCTCACTCACACCCTCTTTGATTGTTTTTATTCGACATCTTCGTCAAGTAAAATCACAATCATTGCACGTTCTTTATTTTTAAATATCAGCATGTTTGTAAAAGCACTCTGCTTCCACATGAATGTTACAGAAAACTGATGTGACACTGCCATGATGTGACATATGATATGAATCAAGCTTAATTGATTTATCTACTGCAGAGGTCCCCAATTATATTTTTGATGGAGGTCCGTTTTAAAAACTCGAGATACTTTCTCAGTCTAGCAAAACTTTAACAGTGATTCAAGTTCAAGCCCTATAGGGCCATATACTAATTCAAAAACATGATTTTCTTTCCTTTCAGTTATTTTATTTAATTATTATTGCTGGCCTTCCATTTCTACTACCTTCCCACCACCGAAATAGCATCATGTCTTCTTCTGTTTATCGCTATCTCATCAAGGTCCTTAAAAATGTCTCTGTGGTCTGCCATTTGGTGACCACTGATATATTGTTTTTAATTGATATTCTTAGTTAATAATATTTTAGAGGTGTGCGAAAAGCATTTTTTTAAAAATCAAGACAAGAATAAAGACATTCATAAACAATTGAGAAAAAACAAAAAATAAAAAAACCTTTTCTTATATTTTAATTTTCTTAATACTTTTTTTATTTCACAGTAAAAATAAACTCTCCCTTAGCAATTTTCATCTAATTACTTTTTTTTAACCAAAGCGCTATCCAAACAATTTTTTTAATTTAGCGATGCGTCTTACTACCCATTTGGGCTATAAGCTTAAGTACTAATTACTCTAATGGGCCAGGAATTGGGCAGGTTGAATTTAGAGGAAGTTAACCCGTATTTGTGTGGAGGGAGAGTGGAAAACCATTTAGGAAAAACCACCCTCATTTCATCTGATCGAGATTCAAACTTCAATCTCCCTGTCCTCGGCAATCTAGCTCAACACGAAACAGGTGCGTTAGATAACTATGCCACTGAGGCAGGTAAACAATTTTTATAAAAGAAAATATTTTATTATAGCCCATCAATTGAGGTAGGCCATTTCAAAGAACCAAGCTTTGTCATGTTCATTGCATTTTATTTTTAATAATCCAATTGATTTATAATCCAATTTCAATTTTTGTTAGTAAATATACTTGAGAAAAATGAGAGTGTGCAATTTCAAAATACCAATCTTCCTAAGATTAATATAAAAAAATATTATTTGAATTTATATAAAATTTGACAAATTAAATTAGCCTTTACAGGGTTGCCACACACCTGGAAAACAGGGGAAACCGGGAAAATACAGGGAATTTGTTAATGTCTGGAAAAAACCGGGAAAACACAGGGAATTTCACCAAAAAGCTAGAATTTACTGGAATTTGTTAGTGAATTTGGGCAAGCTCAAAATAGTAGGAATAATATAGACTAAAATTTGTAACGGGAGAACTGAGCAGTCTAATTAGAACACGTCTCATTTATGATGATTATGCTTACCAGCACCTCATCAGCTTGAGACAAGTCTTGAGCGCAACCGAGACAACTCGTTCGGCAAATGCTGCACCTTTTCGGCTTCTTCCACTCACCCCCGCCAATACCACAAACGTTTCGTTTCCTCCACCCCCATCCTCCAACTTTGACACGTGTTTCTGCTGCCAGTTGAATGAATTCATTCTCTGGATTTTGGTGTTATTTGTCTGTTTAAAAACGATGACTCCTGTCGAAACAGTTAAGTATCCCAGATATTAGTGTTTATGTAGCGTGATGTTTTAAAACTACCCTACCTATCTTGCCATTTTGGCTATTTTTAATTTTTTAGAATTTGCGCCAAGGTGTCAATATTGCCTGTTTAAATCTTTATGAGTTTTAACCTTTTACTACAGTCAACTCCCAATTTAGCGAAGGTGGGTTTACCTGGTTGCTGCCATGGCCAGGATAAAAAAATTGAGTATACTGTAAAGTGAAAAGTTTATGAAAATATTACCTCCAGCGTGCTAGTTTGTCATAAAATTAGAATGGTTGTAAAAATGACCGATTGTGTTTGTGTCCGCGCATAGCTACTTTACCTCTCCCACCCCCTATGAAATGGACTAGCCCACTTCTACCACCCTTCTCTCCAAAGTCTCACAGTTCTTTGTTCTCAGATCTTTCCAGTTCAGTGCAGTGTTAAGTATATGCGATACTTTTAAA
>CABFWO010004699.1:46592-59846 GCA_902155825.1 Timema genevievae
TATTGTAAATTATTATTCATGATTTGTGTGGGCTACTTAGTCTATACAGTACATATACAATAATTAAGATTGGTTAAAATATTTTTTAAATCAAGTAATACATTCTTTTACAAAAAAAAAATAGAAAAGCCCCCTATCACATTTAAAATCAAAATGGTATTTTTGGTATTTCCACTTTTTTCCTTCTTTCATTCCATTTAGGGCATACAGCAATTATAATCAATTTTTCCTTCTAGAAAATTTATGTCATTCATTTCTCATCCTTTTTACAAATAATTCTTAAACATGTGTTTATCTTGCACAATAAAAGATGCCTCCAATGACAAATTATCACTCTTCATTTTTAAAATTTTCTCTAAAACCAAATTTAATGCCTTTATAATTATATTTATAATCTATTAGGTGTCTGGAAAAATGAAAATTTCCTCTGGAAAACCTGGAAAACACAGGGAATTTTGTAATAAGAAAATAGTGGCAACCTTGCTTTAAGACAAGCTAAATATATTTATTCTCCCAATATATGTCTAAACTTATTTTTAAGTCTCATACATTCTTAAAATATATCAAACCTCATTGTTCTCCAAGTGTTTCATTAATGTCATATTCCTTGAATATATACCTAAGAGACTGAATTATTTTACAAATCTATGTTGCTAAGCTTTCAGGTTAGCATGTTGACAAATGAACAGTTTAAGCGATATTGATACTATGAGACTTTATTATGTAAAATAAGACAATACAAGATAATATAATATGTTACAATAATCTTCACAGGAGCAATGGGGGTCGAGGGGGGGTCCACAGAGGCTTCGGCCCAGGGGCCCTGGTTGTTGGACATTCCTTAACAGTCTCTTTCAACTCCAACACAGACCAACACACTTATAGCTCACAGCAGCGAACTAGAGCTGCAAGAATAAGTTATTGGGTTAAAAAAGGGGTTTAGTGAAAATTAAATTTCCAAAAAATGATGAGATATCGTCAGTGGAAAAGGTGACATCACACTTCTCTCCTCCCCATCCTACTGAGGCCAAGGCAAATGTTCTCCCTTCCTGAGGCCACATCAGACGCCTTCCTGAGGCTACGTAGTACATCCCCCTTTCCATTTATTGTTGATTATAGTGTTGTAAACATGACCGTGTGTTAAGATGAGCTGTGTATGTTACTCGCCTTTTCTTTCTTTGTGTGTCTTTATACCAATAAATAGTATGGGGGGTTTAGATTTTTGTCTTAGCAAGAAGATATTATAGTGGCGCAGAAAAATGGAAGTTAAAATGAGTGAAAAAACTGCCAATTTTTTTTTCTTTCCTGGAAAAGCTAACTAGTGCTGCAACGTTCAAAAAAACTATTATTAGTGAATTGACTGTCCTGAAAGTTTGGTCTAAGCCTACTGCTGTGTTTTATGAATCTCATAAAGTTATTATTATGGAAGCTCAGCTAAATGAAGGAAAGAATGAGCTTTCAGTCAAGAGCAGGAGGAAAACTACCAAAGGATGACATAAAAGGTGGAGAACAGGAGTGGCAAAGGTTCAAAAAGGATATGGTGGAAGGGGCAGAGGAGATGCGGAAGAACTAGTGGAAAGAGAAGATGGAACGAAACTCCTTGGTGGAACGAAAAGGTAAAGGAAGCAGTGAATGCCAAGAACAAAGCATTTAGAGAATAGTTAACAAAAAGAACAAGCGAGACTATGGATAAGTATAGGGAGAAAAAGCGAAATTCAAAGAAGACAGTAAGATAAGGGAGGAAAACATGGATATAAGAGTGGACTAAAGTGCTACAGACTGATTTGGAAGGGAGCAAGAAAATATTGTATAGGTAGTCAAGTGAACCAAAGAAGGAGGCAAAATGATGGATGAAAAAGGAAAAGGTATTATATTACAAAGATTCAAAAAAGGGGATAGGAAGAGGTGTGAAAATTATAGAGATATAACACTGATGTGAAGGGAAGATGGAGAGAGGGGCAACATGGGTTCAGAGAGAAGAGGTCAACGATAGATTTAATATTTGAAATTAGACAGTTGATGGAAAAGATATTAGTTTGGAAAGGATCTGGTAATGGCATTTATAGATGTAGAAAAAGCTTATGATAGTGTGGATAGAAAGAACTTATGGAAAGCAATGGAGGAGGCTGGAGTAGAAAGAGGAGTGGCAATGAGAGAAAGGAATATGTATGATAATAATGTGAGTCGTGTAAAGCTAGAGAGAGTGTGGACAGAGTTGTACAATTAAAAAATGGAGTCAAGCAGAGAAGTGTTCTCTCACCATTAATATTTGTATTGGTGATAGAAATGATAATGTATAGAGAGGCAGGTAAACCGGGTGAGGAGGAAATGAAAGCAATGATGTTTGCAGATGACTTGATGGTATGGGGGAAAAAGGAAGAGGAAGTACAGGAACAACTACAAGAATGAAATGAGGAGGTAAGAAAGTGTTGACTGAAATTTAGTACGGCGAAAAGTGAAGTGATGGTGATGACAAGGCAGAGAACAAGACTAAGAAAAGTGATAGAATTGGATGGAGTAGAGTTGAAAGAAGCAAAGAGTGTTAAGTATCTGGGTAGTGTGATTGAGGCAAAAGGGGGCAGCAGAGAAGATAAAGTGAGACAAGGGCTGCAGAGAAGATATAGTGAGACGAGGGCAGCAGGTTACTTCATACCCATAGTAACGTATGCAATGGAAACTGGGACATTGGATAAAAGAGAAACAAGGAAAGTGGAGGCCATGGGAGTTAAGTTTTTGAGAAGCATAAAGAGATCGGATTAGGAATGAAGATGTAAGGTCAAGAGTTGGGGTACAGGGGGTACATTAGATAGTAAAGGAAGCTAGGATGAGATGGTATGGACATATAATGAGGATGGAAGGGGAGAGGATTCCAAGAATATTAATAGATCTGAAGTATGTAGGAAAGAGACCACAAGGGAGACCAAGGAAAAGATGGGAGGAACAGATAGCAAGTGTGCAAGTGAGAGGAGGAGATTGGAAGAGAGTGCATGAGCAAGAATGGTGGAAGGGCAGAGGGACATGGAGGCATTTTACTGAACAGACACGGCCACAGGCTGGAAACAGTTCATGATGATCATGATTAAGTTATTGTTTATCAGCGTCCATGTTTTTAATGTTGCTTTCAAGAATTTTTTCCTTTTCTACTAGACAAAAAGTGTTTTATTAGATTATTTTTGTAAATTTTGAGGGGAACCCTCCTGCCCACATTTTATGATCCTATGTTTTGAGTTTTTAGGTTTTTTTTCAGGGGGCTTGAGGTGTCTATACCCGCCTGACATATTTCACTCTTATACCACAGTGAGAATTAGCTTTTTATATTGTTTTGGAAACTACGAACTCTCCCACTTGACCAAACCCAATTAGGAAATTTCAAATATTGAATAATTATTTGGATATTTATAATAATATCACTACATTCCTGACCAATTTTAATTTTATATCTCCTCTTAAAGTGTAGTTTTCTGTTAATCTCCCCCTACACTCTTTTATTTTAGAGTCCCATTTTAAAACTAATTTTTATACACACACTTACTGACATATTATATAAAGGCTTGAGCCTCTTCTGCTAAAGAAGTAAAGTGTGCCCTAAATTCTTCAATAGTCCAGGGCCCCCCAAATACCCCAATCTGGCACCGCTCACCGATGCCCATAACGATTCACACAATAGAAAGAAAATCATTTTAAATGAAAGAAAGCACTGTACCAGCAACTACTGTCTGACAATATAAAAAAGGCCAAAAATAACACTGAGCTGTGCAGAAACCAGAGTTATGTAAGGGCGGAAGAAGAGTATTTACCGCTAGTACAAGCCTTTCCTTCTCGATCGTATGTCCTATTGGGATGAAAGTGAAAGTTAATACTGTGCCGTGGAAAACATTTAATATAATTATTGTACTAACAAAGACTACAGTCGTATTTGTGTCTGTATCGGAAATTATGTGAGTTATTCTTTCTCTCGTAATTTCCCACTGAAAATAAGGGATGTGAGATACTTGTAAAGGTCATTAAATATGATATTGTCAATCTGAACACAGTTTGATTTAGCATTGCTGTACATAGATCATCAATATTTTTGTTTTCTTGCTAAAATGTAACTAAATTTTTAATTATTTAAAAAAATAAAATAAATTATATTCTATTATAATTACTATTTGTAAAATAATATTTTTATATGTCGCACCATCAGTTTTAATTTAATATATAAACATGGTGTTATATTAATACAGGTGTCTGTTTGTTGGTTTCCAGGAGTTTTCTGGTAGGTTGTTGTGAAGGGGTGTAGTGATGGATGTTGGTCTTCGTTGTGGTGATGAATATGGCCAGTGCAGTTATGACCTAGAGGGTGGGTGGGGGAGGCCGAGTCTACTGGGTACAGGGGTGCTTGTGTGGAGTATGCTATTCTTCTGAGGAGGGGTCTTGTCTTCGATGTCTGCGAAGTCCCAGTTCATTTGGGACCAGGGAATCATGTTGGAGGGTAGTTGTCTCAGGTGGCTGGAGACTGGAGCTGGAGGTTGAGCATATTGAGGGAGAGGACAAAATGAAGTGATGAGGGGAGGGTGGAAATGGGAGTTGGTCGGTGTCCTTAGGTTTCACCGTCTTCTTTCCTCCTCTTCTCTTGGTATGGGTCATGAAGAGTTGATTCTTGAAAAGTCTGTTGTCCAGAGGTGCTATCAGATGGGTGGGAAGCTAGGGCAGCGGGTCAAGGGCACTTTGGGATGCTAGGACATACACTACCTCAGTGTAATCAAGGGAATAGAAATATAAAGAGAATAGTTCCGGTCTTTATTTCCGAGACTGCTGGTTTAATGTTTTCAAAAAATAATTTAAGTTGTATTCCTCCTTATCATCCTCCTCCTCACAATCATCCTAATAGTATCAGTCAAAAAATCCATTTATCCAAGGATCACCTTTCATTATCCTTGAAAGTTAATAAAGAAAACATAAAAAAGAACAGGTAAGAATAAATTCTTACACTCTAAACTAAACACTTAACATGAGATGAAAATACAAGATATAATACATAATAGTTTGAAGACCGTGAGAATCTTAATCTAATTATTATTTACAAAAATCTATATTTAACATAAGTTTCTCCTAAGCTCCAGTAGTGCTATCCCGGGTTAGGTTATTGAATCGCCCGCGGTGACTCACTCGGTACGGTACTTATTTATAAAATGATTTGGTTGATTAAAAGAATAATGTGAAAAAAAAACCTACTAAATTAACTTAGATGTTGCAATAAAGGTTGAACATACAAGATCACACTGATAAATAATAAATAACTTTAGAGTTCCTTATTCTATGGCATTAGGAACTCGAAAGTTAATTATTATCTATCAGTATGATCTTGTATGTTCACCCTTTATTGCAACATCTAGGTTAACTTAGTAGGGTTTTCTTACATTATTATTTTAGACAACAAAATAATTTGAATATGAAGGCCCCTACCTATTCCTATGAATCTAGTCATTATAGTCTGTCTCAGACTGTCAAGGATTAAACCTGTTACAATAAATTCTGAGACAATTATTTGTGTTGAATATAATATTTCACTTACATTGTTAAAGCTGAGTGTACTGTTCTAGAAATGACCATATTCACAGATTTCCTAATATACTGCTTCATATTGGTTCTTAATTCTCATAAGAGGATAGATTGTATCAAAGTTAAAACCAAAGTATGATTGATAGTGGTTTATATAAAAAGTGAAATACTCTCTTTAACACTTTCTATAAACCATAACTTCATGTGATTTCTAAGACATTAATGTATTGTTGCATCACCTTCATATTGCTTTATAATTAGTGTCCAAACACTTTTATTGTCTTATTAAATATGATCAAAAACCAAATATTAAAAAAATAATCTTCATAACTATATTTTATGCCCCCCTTTTGGCACTCTTTGTACTACACACCAACAAATTGGAGAAAGAGGGAAAATACATAATCTTTAATGTTTTCAAATTTATAAAACAACTGCTCTAAAAGTACTTATATTATCTTTAACTTTACCCGAGTCATAACTTAATTTTATTAGTGGAAGGACTAATATTATATTCGATTTGATGAGTTAAGCCATCGCCTAATTTATGTGTTGCTCTATCTTGGTGGGTTATGATACATCCACCAGGAGATGACTAAGGACCTCAGGTTGAGATAAGTTTAGTTGTAATGACTTAATTCTGCGAACATTTGGCAAGTCAAGAGAAATTAACTTAAGAAATGATGGCCATAGGATCGGATAACAGTCTACACAGCTCCCTGGAGAGAAAATAGTTTCAACAAATTTAAACATAAGTATATAGCTGCCAGCGTTCCTCAATTTCCTGTAAAGTTTACACACTTAATACAATCACTTATAGATTTTTACCTAATATTTGATCATTTGTTTGCTGCTGTGGCGCTTGGCTCAATGTAAAGCATGTTATAATGTGGGCAGTTTCCATGGAGAGAAGACATTTTGTTATTCATAAGATTTGTTTTTACTAATTTTTTTACAAAGAAGACTAATATTTTTACACTCCAACTGGAATAGGGCAGGGCCTATTTAGAATGATTTTTGAAATTTGGCACTTTTACTATTTTTATTCTATTTATTTTAAATATATTAAATAATTTTTTCCTAAGTGTTGGCAACATAGCATAAAACACATTTAAATATGAAATATGTACAGCACTGTATTGTAAAATTATGTTATAAAACTACCCAGAAGGGTATAAAAATAAATTAACTACTGTTGGCCAAATGTCTTAAATTAACACAACTATTAAATAAACTTCAATGTACAACAAAAACAAAGAAAGTACACTACTTCCCTCAAAAAAGTTAGGGTGTTTTATATGTATAATTTTTTTTATTTAGCTCATAAAAAACTAAGAATGTTCCACCAATGAACTCAAAACATCTAACATTATTTCCTTGATTAGCCCATGGTTATGCTTCACTTGAGAAAATTGTATTTCTTGCATTTGTACAGTAAAATATGTACACTGATGTTTTCAAATTTATCCACTCTTTAGAGACTTATGTACATATATATATATAAATACACACACACATACATAGAAATGTCCGTGCCCATTATTCGGAAGGTGTTTTGTCATACAAGCCTATGTTTCTACCGGAGAAATTTAAACTGTCCGTTTTTATAATAAATCTGCAATTGAGATGTGTTTGTTAGGGAGGTTGAACTATACCAGAGTTTAAGAAGGTGTTATAATGTGGTTTTAAAGTTATGTTTGTGTATATATTTCCCATTTAAATTAGAATATAAATTATTGTTAACGACTAGCATACTAGAAGTGTGTGAAATTTTGAATAAAGTACAGTATTAACTCACTAATTATTTATACTCAAAATATGATTATAGCATTCTTAAAAACTAAATTATTTGTAACTACAAAATATGAAAAAAACTTATTAGTTAATCTCTTCTTTGATAATTTTGTAAGTATATTTAAGTTGTTAAGTATAAACTACTGAGTTACATAATGGTTGAAAGTAATATATCTTTTTAAGGAAAACCTCTTTGGTTTTTGAGGTATTTTGTTATATTTGGAAGAAGGGACAGTAAAGGTGGGTAGAAACATATAAAAGGTTGTCCTTAAAGATATATATTTTATATTCACATCCAATGTCCTTTTCCTGTGTTTTTCCTTTATCTTATTCCTTATACATGTTCCTTTCTATGTGTCCTATCATCCTTTATCAATTTCATTTTTCTCCTTTTGTATTTTTTGGTTTCCTCTTTTAGGAAGTTGTGTTGCATGTTTCACACTCCTCCCTGATGAGTTCTGATAGAATGAAACCTAGGTCGGGGGATTGGGCGGTGACGATCAATTTTCTTCAAGATACGAGCAATGTAAAGTGTGAACCGTGTTCTTCTTTTCATTGTACCTTTTTATGTTTTCTACTCATCTTTCCTGTACCTTCTTACAATATATATATATTTGTTCGACAAGTAGACTAATGTTGAGTGTCACTAATACTAAGGTGTCTAAGCTCAAGGTCAATGTAGTCTCTTTTTGCCTCCTGTGACTTGTGAAAGTCAGTATTTACGGGTAATATTGTTGGTTAGTATTGCTCTTTCAACAATTTATACTCCAACTTTACACCCTCTTACTTTTAACTAAGTAGGTATGTTTTGTAGCGCTGTGAAATATGTATATAATATAGTTAATTCTATTGATGAACAAACATACAAGGGTTAACTTACAATTATAGCTTAGTGATTAATTTTTTTTATGTTGGGAATATATTAGAGAAATATTAATTAATTCAACCATCTTCACTGTCTTAATAATATGTAGATACCTTTTCTGAAAGATAGTTTATATTTTCTATGCCAAGAAAGTGTACCCACATTAGGACAGATTCATTGTGATCAAATGTGAATTAAAAATTAAGTATAAATATATGATTTTATGTAAGGATCATAACATGAACTACATTAAATATAGACCACATAATAGTTTAGTATCAAGGTAATCAACAAATTTAGTGACAGTTATAGGAAAAAATACATTTTTATTATTTTTAACACTTAAATTATTTTTTGCAATAGTTGCTAGCTTTTATTCATCATTTGAATTTGACACATTCAAAATATAGATCTTATTCCTGGATTGTGAAAAAAACTTAGTCAATAATAGTTGTGTTTGTGAAATATAACTAATTTTTTTGGATCAATTAAGCTGTGACTTTAGAAAATAAAACTTTTGGTCAACTAAAGGACAAAGTTGAGTGACATGCAATTTTATTAAGATGAATATCTTATTACGCTACAAATTCTGGTCACTTTTTTGAAAATACTCATGAATATGTTTTTAAAATATAATTCCATTGATATGTTTCTGTAAAAATGTGTACCATAGTTAATTTAATATTGGAATACTTTTTATAATAAAAATAATGTTAGTCTTTGGTAAATAATCAGTACTAGACATTTATTTATAAAAATACAATTCTATTTATGATTTGATTTTTATTAATTACTTATGTTTCCAAATCCTATTATATATACAGTATACACATAAAAATGTATGTATATGTATGTATATAATGTTCTTATTTGTTACCACGATTGTATTAAATGAATTGTAATCAACATTCCTTGACTGAGAGTTGAGTATTTGTTAATATGACTCTGAAAGTGTTTTTGTTTCTACAAACAGGTCTATTATTCTTTTAGAAAAAAGCTAGAGTATTTCCTTGTAAAAGGAATTCCTAACCTTTTTTACTTTGGAGCACACCCATTTATATTTTTTTTTTGTAAAATATAAGTGAAAATAAATAATATTCAAATGCAGTACACAATAAATTTATTTCCTTGCTACAGAAAACATATTATTTATATTGAGATTTTATTTTACAGTACAAAACACATTTCAAAAACCAGTCTAAACAGTCAAAATTAATGTGATACACACGAGCTATGAGCTTAATCAGTAGATTGTCTTTGATGATTATCAGACTAATTCTTTTGTTGAAGACTGAGAAAGCGTGTTCACATAAGTAAGATGTATAGAAAAATAGCAACAAGGCTATTTTTTTTAAAACACTGGATGGCTAATTAATGTCTTGCTTATTTTAAAAGAGTCCACTAATTTCTTTTTTTCTTCATTGTTGGATCTAATTTTCAATTTGGAATCAGAATATAGTATTTAACTCATTCATCTCTTTCATAAACAGTCAAATCCAAATTTTCATCTTTGTCTTCTAAATCAAATGATGACACATTACAGTCTAAATTTACTTACAATAATGAAAGAAAATAATTATTTACTAACTCTACCAGAACTATATATAACATGATCAATTTTTAATTTTTTCAATTTGTTGAATTCTTTTCATGGAGTCTATTTATTAGGAATGTGGACAAATATTAGTCTCCTTTCAGGATTGAAGACATATGTAAATTAAATTTCCTCCAAAACACTTTAATTTTATTTGTAAAGGAAATTATATTTTCTTGGTGTCTTTGCATCAATGAATTCAAATCATTTTAATTTTTTGTAATATGAGGAAAGGCATAATTTGTACCCATTGTGACATATGCAACAGGAACATGGACATTGAATGTAAGAGAGACGAGTAAAGTGGAGGCCATGGGAATGTAGTTTGTGAGGAGCATGTTAGCTGTCACAAGGAGAAGCAAGATTAGGAATGAAGTTATCCGGGAAATAGTGGGGGTATATGGAGTACATGAGATAGTAGAGGAAGCCAGACTGAGATGGTATGGACATTTAATGAGGATGGAAAAAGAAAAAATCCCAAGGAAAATCATAGAATAGCATTATGTAAGAAAAATACAGTAAGGGAGACAAAGAAAAAGATAGGATCAGATAACAGTGAGTGAGTGGAGAATATTGAGAGGAAAGAGGAAGATGGAGGCATTTTACTAAACTAACCTTGCGACAGACTGGAAACAGTTGATGGCAGTGACATATATCTGCTATGTACTCTGCTTTTGTTCTTTAAAAAATCATTAAATTTGGGGTGCTCATCTTACTCAAAATTATACTAAACTCTTTATCTAGATAGTTTAGTTCAAGACTTGGCTACACTATATTCACCTCACTTCTGTGTGGAATAATAAGTAAATAGAGTACTAGCATAAGCCATTTCTTGTTTTTCCCTTAAAGGGTTGGAACCAAAGCAGAGCACTTCATGGCAATCATTCCAAGATAAACCTGACTGTACCAGATAGTAATTTTCTATGTCAAATAATCACTTCCAGTCATCTTTAATGACAAACCAAACAAAAACTGACCAAAAACCTGTAACTGTGCTCTGAAACCTCACAAACTTGTAGTGACATATAATTAAAGCAAATTATATTTCTTCCAATCTTGTTTTCTTTGATATCCATAGACATTATGGCTGTTCAGTATCCATTTGTATTATTAGATGTCTTCTTTATCAATCATTATTTCAACAATAGCCTGATAAACAGGTACAATTATTATTTTGGCCAGTAACATACAGTTCAATTGTTTTACCATCTATATACATTAGATTTAGCTTAACATTAAGCTTTGAATGTGCATTGAGTGGTTATCCTTTTTTTTCCATTTTAGTTGCTGCCTGTTTATGTAATGTTTAAAACCAATCAAAATATAGAGACTTGACAGTATTTGTTGTTAAATGGTCCTTAATATTGCCAGGAGCCATTAAATATTGAGCAAATTTTATCCATAAACAATCCCAGTCATTATCTATATGCATAGGGAAGCCAAAAGCTAAATAGTTATTATTTAATTATATATATATTATTATTATTTGTTAGAGTGTTCTATCTTACAACAGGTCCATTCCTTATATCAATGAACTTAGACCGCCAATCCGCCTTGTCCTCTGCCTCCTTCAGGTCCCAGAATTTTCTTCCCTCAAAGTCATCAACTTTTTGAATCAACCCTCTTAAGCTCCTCTTTCCCTCAACCTTTTCTTCTATGATGCTTTTCAGAAGACTGTTCCTCTCAAGGATGTGTCCTATCCAGTTTGCTTTGCACCTAAGAATCACATTCAAAATGCTTCTCTTCTCACCACTCTTCTTAGGACTTGTCCAATTGTCACCCTGTCTGTCCACCTGATCTTCTCAAGTCTTCTACAGTATCATATTTAAAACTCTCCAAGTATTTCTTTTCCATCTCCCTGAGAGTCCAAGTTTCTGCTCCAAATGTAGCATTTCATCAGTTTCTACTTCAGTTCCAAACTCAACTTTCTGGTCAGCAGGAAGCTTCCTCGGCCACGTGGCTCCTCGACCTAGACGCTCCTCGACCTAATTTCCTTGGTATGAATAGACTTCCCAAGTACTTGAACTGCTCTAATCTTTCCAACTCCTGGTTTCCAATTTTGATTTTCAGCAGGTCTTAATTTTTTGAAATCACCATCACTTTTGACTTCTCAATGTTGATCTTCATGCTTCCACCATCTGGACCATCACTTCCTGCAACTCTTCTTTATTTCTGGCCAGCAATGCTAGATCATCTGTGTATTTTATTGTGTTGATGACGCGCCTTCCTATCCTGAAATTTCTACATCCCTCTAGGGCTTGCCTGACCACACACTCTCCATATAAGTTGAACAGACTGGGTGACAAATAATATCCCTGTCTCACTACTCTTCCTATCTCTACACTGTTGGTCTCTCTATATAAGTTGAACAGACTGGGTGACAAATAATATCCCTGTCTCACTCCTCTTCCTATCTTTACGCTGTTGATCTCTCCGTCTTTTAGCCTCATCTTCACATGCTGTCCCAGGTGCAGGTTTGTGGTCAGCCTTCTGTTCTCCATTTGATGCTGATCTTATTGAGTATTTCCATCAATCTCTTACACATACACATGCACTCACAAATGCACACACACTTATAGTATTTGTCCTTAGATACACTTGACTTTTCAATGTTGACTTCGATATTAAAATTGACATGACAATTTTTACCATACATGGGCATAGGACTGCCTTGACACCATAAACTTGTCCAAACTGAAGATAGAAATGGCCACTGCCTATGATTAACAATTAATTATTGAACCACCTTGTGTTGTGTTATAATGGTTTGACCCAAGACCTCAAACCCTTAGGCTGGCACATTTTATAAACCTCCACGGCCTTGTTACGTCTTCTAACACCTTCATGGTGATGATATGTATAGCTGCTTCTATATTTTCAGCTACTGCCCGCTGTAGGCCATTGGATTGCAGAAATAATAACAAAACCATCACTTTTTACAGACAAATGATTGTTTTTTTTATGTTTAATTTGTTATTGTACTTTTTATAGAGATATGTTTCCCAAGTGTCCATAAACAAGACATAATTAGGTAAATATGAATATCAAAGCAAATAATCTTCGTAAAGAAATTAAAGGTTGTACCCAGCTGAATATCTTAGGGAGGTTTGGCCAACTGCTGGAGGCTATAAAAAATAATAAACAGTAAATACCAATAGAAGCTGTTTGGAGTGTTTACTTATGGTAATTTAGGGCAGAGATTTAAACAATATAAATGTTATATATTTTCTCTAATCTTACAAACTTAAGCGTCCTCTTCCTTTAAGTATTAAAATTTCCACTGAGCATTTTTTAAGTTAAGGTGCGGCAGAAGGGAGTGCGAGTAATTTTACAGTTTTTATAGCATTACTTTTGTTTGGCCAAAATAAATCAAATATTTCTCCAGTAGCAACATAGAGTTTATTTTTCTTCACATGCTAATATCAACAAATCTTGAATATCTGTCAAGGGTGTCCTG
>CABFWO010004700.1:0-25960 GCA_902155825.1 Timema genevievae
ATTTTCACCCTTTCATGGAGAAGAGTTACATAAGTCCAAGCATAAAAATAGTGTCATAAAGGTGAGGTATGTGGTACCATGCCTGTTTCTTCTTCTTAAAGGGTTGCGATCTAAATTTACAATACATTGTTCATAGGAAGACCGATTTATAAAACAACAAAAAAAGTTTCGTGGTTAAAACGGATACCAGTTTAAATATTATAATAATACTAGCACCATGTCTTAGTACCCGCTCGGGTTGTACGCTTCAATTATGATTAATAATGCAAGTGTATAAAAATGTAGAAATTTAAATTTAAAGTTAAATTTCCCTTGCTTCGAATTCAACGCCCACAAGAACCTTTGCATCTTTGAAACATTACGAAGGAAAAAGAAAACTTCAATATATTAAGTACAAATTTAAAATATATTACAAATTATGACATATAATTATTTTAGATCAACTAATAAACAGTATTTTAGCACCAACTACTGATTAAATTACATCCATAACGTAAGCACAGGTAAATTAATATAAGGCTAACATAAAATAAAATACTTTGCTTTTATTTTTCCTCTTTATCTACATACATCTAGTTTTCCTTTACATCCATTACTGTTTCCAGCCTATGGACCGGGTCAGTTTTTTATTCAGGCCATATAGGTTCCACTACCGGCTTGCCAGGCTTGTTGTAACTTCATATGCCTTACAATCTAACTTAAGACTAGTACAGGCACAACTTCGTCCCCAGCCGTTAATTTAATTAATCAATATGAAAGGGTAGACCCACATTTCACCAATGATACTTTTTTGGCGATGCTGGGAATCGAACCCGGGACCCTTAGCTCAGTAGACAGACAGGCTACCGACTAAGCTAAGTTGTCGGATTCATGCATTTAGTGAATAGTTAAAAACTAAAAGATGTTGTTGTGATAGTGACAAAGAGACTAGCTTCGACTTTGGCTTTGACATCACTTCCTACGTTTCAAGGTTCACTTTGACTTCACTTCGCATTTAAAAAGTTACCTTCACGAACCACTATTTGTTTTATTTATTAGGTACTGTATATATAATATATATAAAAAGTGGCAGTTAAATACCACATGATTCGATGTATGAATACGGGAAAGTAGATCTATTAACATATTTAACTGTCAGATAAGGCCCTTCCTATGAAAATTAGATTGTTCAAACAAGTGGTACTAGGCTGAAAAGAGGAGGCTGTGAAGGGAAATGAATACATTTCCACTCTCAAGGATCTTAGAGAAAGCTAAGGGGGTTATTAATTTCTAGCCCGTAATGCCTAACATGCCTTCGCCCCACGTTAGAATTAAGTTACCTCCACCAGGACGGGATTAGAACCACCAATTTCAAAGAGGTGACTGTGCAATGCGTTATCAGTAAAGTACCTAAGCGGTCTTACAAACGTTACGGTGCATTAAGATTTGTTCTGTCTCCGGAAAAATTTCTGTATTTCCTCATATTCTACCTACCTTACCTTACTAAATAATATATAGTTATTGACTACAATGAAACTGAAACATGCTAAAATAGTTGAAAGTGGATATTAGAAGTAAAGTACTGTATATTTTTTTCCCCGCAGTGTCTAATAACCCGTTTGGGATAAAAGCATTCATTAATTATATTAAATGAATGAGGAAAACATAATATTAGGGCTAACATAATCACTAGTCACATTAGCATGGAGATAGAGAGAGAGAGAGAGTGAGAAATAATGTAGAGAAAAAAGTATCTTAGACCCAACAGGGATTCGATCCTAGATTCCCCAGTCACCGGCAATCCACTCCAACACGAGTGTAACAAATTATAAAGTGTGATCCCCTATGCAGGTATTTATATTTTGGTTTCACAATTTTTTTGACAGGTTAAAAGAGATTACACTGCTTTATAATGGTATGTTTTTACTGTTCCTAGAAGACGAAAGAAACTCTCCAAATAAACAATGATAAAATAAAAGTTGCTAACACCATGCTGGTACGGCAAGAAATAACAAAAGTATCTTAAAAAATATATTACGCTCGTGTGGTTGTATTATTTTAGAATATGTTACCGAGTTTAAGTTTAAAAAATATTTAATACATAATAAATTCTCACATCCCAAATGTAGTATTTATCTCTCAAAAAGTTTAGTTGGAGTTTTTTTTAATCAGTTCTTTTAAATTCTAAAAACATTTTCATATACATATAACACGTGGTCTAAGGAATTAGATTCGCAGTAAATTCTATTGATTGCAAGATTCTTTAGATTAATGGTTATGGTTTCCTTATCCCCTCTCCCACCAATGCAGAAGTACTGTACTTTCTTTGAACCACTCTCCCTACTCCCCCTCCATTTGACTAAGTTTTTATTAGACCTTGGGCACAGACAAGGTACACAGCACATGCACAACTTCCAAGTTAAAGTGGCTGCGCTCCCTAGGAGAACTTGAATATTTCAACACTTTGCCATCAAGGGGATTTTTTTTAAAACTAATTTTAAACATGTTTTCTCTAGAGAAAAGACACAAATATTCTTCTTGAGTAAATCGACCTTCTTCCTCAAAGCTAGATTCAGGTAACACTCCAAGCCCATATTCACATAATTCTACCTCAAAAAGATCTTACGTAGACTGTACATTACGATTACAATGCTACCTTTATGGCGAACTTTTTTAAAAGTGAGTTTCTTAACACGTGCACATTTGGAAGTGATTTTTATCAATGAGAATTGACACCAACGAACCCCAGGGTTGAAGGACTAAGGGCCAGTTTCATAGTCAGATTTAGTACGGCTAAAGTGCGAGTCGATACTAAATACAGGACGACACCTACCCAGACCAAAATGGAATGGGCCAGTTTTCGCATATGAAACTGGCCCATTCCATTCAGGTCCAGGTAGGTGATGTCTTGTATTTAGTATAGCGCCGCACCTGAGGCGTACTAAATCTGACTATGAAACTGGCCCTTAGCTTGGCTCATGGAGCTTAGAGAATCTTCCGTAAGGTCGGGGATCTGGTGTATACCTTATCTGTGACCTAGGGTTAAATATGGTGATAAAAACTATATTGTAAGCCGTGGTGAAACAATACGAGTACGGTCAAACGCACGAGCAAACGCAGAAACTAATGCTCACTTGGTCACTACTCATATCGTGTAAACATGTAATCTGAGCCCCTTCGGATGGCGTCATCCGAGCAGAGTGGAGTCGGACTGTTTACATATTTTACAAGTGAGCTCGAAGGATGGTGGCGGAACGCAAAACGTTGAAGGTTACTCGTGCTAGAAAATCGAATGAGTGGGGAAATTAGCAGATGAACCGAATTCTTCAGGCCTGAGAATCCATTTACGGACCCAATTTTTTTTTTCTTCTCTAAACGCGAGCGATTTTGATAAATTTTTAACTCTATCAAAATATCCGTGACAACTCAGATACCATTCAAAACCAGATAGGCCATCCTTATAGCGATCAGAATTTCAGGACGTAAAAACCCTCTTTCCGAGTTGCTCTTTGGGTGTTCTTGGTTCTAGATAGCTCGTAAAGTGTCAGTGCGGCCTTTACTATGACAAATCATCTGAGCTCAATGCTCATCGGATTTACTGCACAGGGTTACAGCTCTGAGGTAAATGTATGGTTTCTATTTAGATACAGCATTGTAATTTTTTTTATTTTCGTGTGGTCAATCTTCCATTAATGTGGGGATGTATGGGACGCAAGTAAAGGGCAGAATTTTTGCAGTTTATATAACAAAAAATTATTTAGTCAAAATAAATCAAATATTGCCTAAGTACAAATATAAAGTTTAATTATATTCACATGGTGAGATCAACATTTGTTGAATATTTATAAAGCGTGTCCTGAAATTTAATGACAAATATTTATCTTCATTTAAAAAGTTCGTCATCTAATACCGCTATGCTCTTGACGGATACTAAAGAAAAGTTGGGGTAACCATATGAAGATGTGCTGAAGAGATATTTTATTTATTTTGGCCAAAATATTTGTTTTTGACATATGAATCGAAAAACGGTAGACTTTCCTCGCGTTCCCTACACTCTCACCTTAAGGATAAGAAAAAATTGTCATCATTTCTTCGTAGATCTTGAGAGTAGGTATTTTTTACCCTAGCACACCACCTTACAACATAACTAAAAACTAGGAGATTTGGCAACAGTTAAGTGAGAAAGGAGGAAGATATTGATTTTCAATAAAATATCAGCAATTTACTCGCAGTTTATGTTCAGTTTAGTGATAGTTTGTCCACGCATGATATTTATATCCACCCTCAAGGTCAAGTCCAGCAAAACCTTTTTTTTTTCTTATCCTATACATTATTTACTCATTTCTTGGGTCATTAATAGCCTAGCAAGTCGTAAAAATAGTTTGCGTGACTGTTTCAACCAGACCAGATTTTGACTGGATATATTGTAGGCTGTCTCCCCACAAACATTAAACCTCTCCATTTTCTTTCAGAGAAAATGTTACTCAACCATTTCCTATTAACGACACACAAGATATAAGAATATCTTTATTATATAAACATATAATATAATTACTAACTTATGTTATATATAGATAAGTTATGTTTTTCAGATACAATACCTTTTAATCCGTTGATCAATTATTATTATTATTATTATTATTATTTAGCACCGCGTCTTACTACCCGTTCGGGTTATACGCATAAGTACTAATTACCCTAATGGATTAGGAATTGGGAGGAAGTGAACCCACATTTGCGTGGAGGGAGTGTGGAAAACCATTTAGGAAAAACCACCCCCAGTTCAACCGACCGAGATTCGAACCTCGATCTCCCCGTCCTCGGCAGTCGGGCTCAACACGACTAGCGTGTTAGTCAACTACGCCACCTAGGCGGGTAATTCGTTGATCAAGATCTCATTTTTTATTTGGTTTGCCAACTATGACGTATTTTTGAAGTAGTTTGTTTGCTTTAATTTATATCATAGTACAACAGTATAGAGAGAGACCAAAGGGAGACCTAAATGCAGATAGGAAAATAACTTTGGAATTTACCTAAAAGAGAGGGGGTGTAATGAGATGGACTGGATATAACTAGCTCAAGATAGGGATAGGTGGCGTAATTTTGTAAATGCGTCGATGAAATTTCTAGTTCCTAATTCCATAGAGTAAGGTATAGAAGTATGTTGGGGGCACACCGTTTAAATAAAAGCTGTTCTAAGTGAATGTTGATGATTATTCTAAAAGTTATCTCCCAATATTTTCACATTAATATGTTCAAAATAAACGTAATTGTATTAGCTTCTTAATTCAAGGGATGAATAATTTGATAGATAACAGATAAAATGCAACCACACTATCGTAGAGATAATTTAGTAAGACTGCGGTGTTATATCACATGTCGAAATCATTCAAATTCTACTCGGATGAGCTTAGATCCGCGTGATTTTCCCACTATATGTAGTTTCAACATACTGCAAGCTTGGGGTATTAGCTGGTGGCCCCACTCCCCAATCATCCAGATACCTGTTAGATTGATACTAAACAAATTATAGCCATTGCCAGCATTACAATTTAAATAAATGTACGACACTTTAGTACATATTTTATCTTATAGTATATTATAAATTGTGATTTTTGTCTTCAAAAGACATTTGTCTGTAAATTATCCTATTAAGTTTTATTCATAAAATAAACGATTATTTTGATAACAATATGAAAATTTATTTTGATAGTAATAATATTCAGATATAAATGTTGAGCGAAGCTGCTATAGGCCTAGCCAATGTTTAAAGTTACTTGTTTTAAAAATCAATCATTTGGAAACAAACTCATTTTTTAATTGTACGCAAATACTTATTTACTAAATAAAATACTACCCGATATTTATTTTCGTTAAGGACAATGGAGATAATTTTTAAAAACATTAGACTTTTCACAAATTAGCTATTTGTAAGCTAACTTGGAAGGTGGTCCTATTTCCTCCCGAAAAAAACTGTATATAGTGTTATTTATCATGTCAAACTCCCATAAGATATATATTTTAAACTAAATGGTCTGACCCATTTTAGAAAAAAATCAAATTTTTAAAAGACAGCCCATTTTAAAACCAACAACCCTTCATCTGAGGGCTGGAATTTAATAATGATAAATACACTCTCTCTAAGGTATGACCACACAGCATTTAAATATCAAGTCTAAAATTAAATCATATAGTTTTGGCTATAGTCCCAGGGACAGACAGACAAACGTAAAAATAAACAGATTTTAAGAACAAATTTTTTTAAATCAGAGGCACATAAAAAAATGATTCATTATTTTAATATTATGGGTATTAAAGATTGTAATACTTTATCTGTATGAAAAAATTAAATATAATTTTACTAATCCAATATCCACAAAAGAGAACGTGGTCTCTTTTCTTTGCCGTGTGTTTTTTGTATCAATGTACGTGAAGATTTTGCCCTTCACCAACTGGCACTTTCAGTGTGAGTCCAATAATTTCTTATTCACACCACCTACCCATCTAGATCACCCATTCATCACATGTCATAGAGAACTCTAATGCAAAAATCCTCTTCATAGTCAACCTCGGTGGTTTTGGGGGTAATGCGTTCGCTTCAGGACCCGATGTTTGTGGGTTCAACCCCAGCCGGGATCACAGATTTTTCTTGAGCGATAAGAATCCATACCACAACTTCCTTCGGAGGGGAAGTAAAACCATTAATCACATGTCGATTGTGGCATGTAAAAGAACATTGGAAGATATGTGAAAATAATTTTCTCGGCAATGTTGGTAGGCACTTCGCTCTCGTTCATAGAAAATTTCCATTGCTGATATAATGAGTATGTTCAAAAGGTGCATGTTGAAATTTTCAAATAAGGGAAAAAATCCTCCTCATAGCTACAGTCCAACACTAATCATCAAAAGAGTATCAGAATTCACGTCACAACAGCCCGACATATCCTCAATTCCCAGTCATATCCACCTCCACTGAGCTTCGTCCAATATCTACATGAACGGATATTCTAATATATCACAACCACCCGGACCATTACAGCATTTAATTTAAGAGATAATTATTTTAATCCAAACATAAGCTCTTAAATTTAAAGTTAGTCTAATACTTTTATTTGATTTTTCATTTTCGAGGAGAATATTAGCTCTATAAATAATGTAGTAAGATGAAAATAAACATGTTGTAAATTATTTGGCTTAACGTTCATTTATGTATTTATTTAAAACTCTGCAGTGGTTTGGACGCGGGCGTAAGTGTCGGTCAAGTTGGATCTGGTTTTGCAAGTGACTTTTAAGTCAGGTTTTGTAATCATGGCTGTATTTGTTGGAGTTTGTTTTCCCTAAGTTGTTTCTCACTCTTTATCCTCAAAATGAATATATATTTCTACTGGCCTCACCTTTCTCAATTAATGTAAATACATCTAGTCCGATGGGGTAGTAATAGAAGTTCTAAGAATACGAGTCACACATAAAAATGCGCACGCCAAGTTTTAAGTAAAATATTACTTGCAGCCACAATTTTGTTTTCAGATTTTGTACTTACTGGTTTTATATAACAGTAAAAAGCAAACTAGTTGCCTGTAGCTCTATTAATGTATGGTATTATTATTAGATTTTATAGGCCCGTTGACACATTGAGGTAATTAGGGCCTTTCTTAGCACCCCTTCTTACAATCTGTTCGAGCTAAACGGTTATGTAATAATTACGCTAATGGTTTTAGTGGTTAGGAATGTTATAATAAGAGAAAGTGTATCCGCATTTGAGTGGAGGAATGGTGGAAAAACATTTTAAAAACCATCCTCCTTACACCCGACCGAGATTTGAACCTTGATCACCAGTAATTGTCAATCTAGTCAACTGCGAGAGTAGCGCGTTAGGCCATGTGACCACAAACTCAGGTAAATTAGAGCCTATTTAAGATATTAGAGTAAATACATTTATTTTTTACGTTAATACAAATTATAATGACAATTAAATTATATTTATGCTCAAACGTATTTTTATATTTTATAAGGTCAGGGAAAATATAATTAAATTAATATGAAAATACTAGCCATGATTTTCAAGTTATTAGAAAAATAAAGATTAAATACTGTTTGGAAGACTCAATTTATATATTTATTTGAACTGAAATTTTTATTTGGCCTTGTATTTTTTTAATTAGAAAACTTAAAAGTGATACTAGTATGCAAAGATCGCAGTTTGATAATCCATTCTACAAAACCTTATGCCAAATAAAACCCTTAAATCGAAACAAATATATTGGTATGATATAGGTATAATTATGAAATTCACGTCTCTTTATATTTTTAATAACATTTCAAAAGACAACATTCATCCGAAAAATATTACGCAAACACACTATGTTTAAATATGTTTTGTACCGTAATAGTCTACAGTTTTTTTTTCAACACGCTGAAGCAATCCTATTAATCACAAAATCAGATAGAGTTTTTTTCTTTAATCTTAAGAAATTTTTCACTCATTTTATTGCGTTGCGTGACTGAAAACATTGAACTATACGCCCTCCACATGTGATCCACAGTAGAGATTGTGAAAATACAACGAAATGTAGCCATCAAGAGGTGAACAAAACACACATTGTATACTTGGGGAACGTATTTATGTATTTACACCTGACAGGATTTAATAGGACTTTATGTGTTTCATCAACATATTTGGTCCAGTACTTTACGGTAAATTAGAAGAGTTGGTGTATAAACAAATTTTATATCTAATAGTGGCTATTTTAGACAGCTGATAGAATTGTTAAAGTTTTATATTTTAATTTTCTCAAATAAATATATAGTAGCTTATTATTTGGCTATCATAGAGTTAAATCAGTTTTACAAACACATGTTTATATATTTAGATATATATTGAGGTATCTATTGCTAGCTTGGCAACCATAGAATTTTAAGGAAACAACTTACAAACTAACTTAACCCATAATTGCAGAATAAAGCCACAACCATGACGCCGATGGCTGTGATATCAATGATAGCTCCTGGCCCACTTCGGTGTCTGCAGGATCTCCGGAGCTTTAATCGCGCAATAAACTAGACTGATTATTACGGGTAGATCAGGGGTTGAAATCCAGTTGGGTGTACTGAGGGCAGTTTTTCCTAAATGGTTGTCCACGGTCCCTATAAGCAAATGCAGGTACACTTTCAATAAATTCAAACTTCCCAATCCCTAACACATTATAGTAATTAGTATATATGAGTCTATCCTGAAGGGGTAGTAAGAGACTTTGATTAAAAAAATATATAGTGCTCAGTGGCTGATGTTTCCCGTACGTCCATCACAGATTCTATCTTAAATTATAAGGAGAATTACCCTGAGTATAGGATGATCCCTGGATAACTCATTGGTAGAAAATTGTTGCGCTAAACCAAAATTCCCAGATTCAATTCCCGTATCTAGATGTAGTGTTCCCATATGTTATAAAGTAGCTTAGCTTAGCAGCACACCCACGACTAAACTCGTGAACTATTCTTTAGAGGGTGACCTGGCGGTCTAGGGGTAAGGTGTCGGACCTCTGTGTTGGTGGTCCAGGGTTCAATCTTCGTTCCCGCTACAGATTTATCTGATTGCCAAACCCTTCATTCACCTCTGACCAGACGTGTATTAATCACATCTTGTGAATGTGTGGAATGCCAGGCTTCCACCGTGGTTCGGATCCTACGTTAAACTGTAGGTCCTCCATTTCATCTCACAATCACCCTACCACTACACATTAGCGTAAGTGCGTATAACCAGAACGGGTAGTAAGACGCGGTGCTAATATTATTATTATTATATTTTTAATAATAATAATAATAATCTCCAGAATGAAGATAAGAGATATTCAAGCATATTTTCTTTTTTTTTTTNAAAAAAAAACCATTAACCTTCTTTTTTTTTTTTTTTTTTTTTTTATACACGTCTGAATATCCGAACAGGAAATACAAATATTTACACCAATGAGTAATAAAGATAAAGGTTAATTTAGAAGAAGTGAGCACACATGTTCTTTGAGAAATCAATCAGAAAGAACAACCTTTTTATAGTCAGCCCTGGTCTCCCAGTCACCAGTAATCCAAACAAGGTAAGATTTGACATATAGGTTGGCGTAACACTCAGTGCAAACTACTATATAATATGGTCGTTACCGTAATTAAAATCATGCTCTGGGATAGTATATGTGCGTACGAAATTGTTTCTGGCTTCACCAACGCATAGCCCTTGGCGGAAACAACTTCTAACTACCCATTCGGTGGTAGAATGGTATAACACATTAGACTGGGCTTCCAAAAGCGAATCGATTGAGATTAAAAAAAACTGTATAGTGCACTGATAATGTTTTTTCTTAAATTGTTCTCCACGTCAAAACATACACACCTCAAAAGGGGAAACCTTCTTAATCTCTAAGACATTAGCGTAATTAATAAATATGTGTACAGCCCGAGTGGGTAATGAGATTCAGTGATGGCAATTGTTTTTTCAGTTAATTGGTGTAATTTTTTAAGCCCCTACTTTAAGTATGATGAATGAAGTATTAATAAGAACTCCAAATTGATCTTAACTTAAATTAGACTTCACTCTAGACCAAGAAGGAATAGTTCAATTTTTCAACCCAACACCTTTCCTCAATCGTTCACACATCTGTCTCCTTAGTACGGAGTCTCGTGTTCGATCCGGTCGCAAGATGGTCTGGACTTTTCTTTCCAGACGGTTATATTATGAATACCTTTTTTTTGTTCCAAATGGATTTGGTTGCGTCTCCTTCAAACTATTAACCAAGCGTAGTGAGGTCTTGTTTTAAATTGACCATTTGACATTTCGTTTCTCTATCTAGTGTCCGTTTGTTCCATGATAACAATCAAATGCATGGACCAATAATTTTAACAAAATTTTGGCATGGACATTCTTTAAACAACATACACGGATGGTTTTTCTATCTGGATATCTGTCTCAAAATGGATGCTGTTAAAAGCGTGTTTAGTTTAAAAAATAAAAATCTTGAGTGGTAAATATTTTAAATTAAAATGCACACTATCAAGTACGTACTTTACTTATATATTTACCTTACGGGATTAGGAAATCGAAAGTTCATTGCCACTATTATTTAGTCAGTAAGTTGTTCACATCTTGCCTCCTATTAAAGACAGTACAATTAAGAATATATTAAAAAAATATCTTTTTATCAGTCATTTTCTAAGATTGTGAAATATGGTCTCTTTACTTAGACGAAGACATTAAATTTAGGGTTCAGGAAAACAAGGTGATTAGGAATATATTTGGTACAAAAATGGATGTTGATAATGGAGACTGGAGTAAGTTAAATAATGAAGAGTCACACACTCTTTAATAACCATAATACTTCTTAAGATATTTGTATCTCGAAGATTACAGTGGGTGGGACGTGTTGAGTGAATGGAAAAATTTATAACTGTCTTCAGAGTATTGATTGGCAAACCCAATGGGAAGAGATTATTGTGAAGACATCGGCTCAGATGGGAGGATAAGATTAGATTGGACCTGAAAGAAAAAGGGTGTAAGTGTTGAACTGAACATAACTATCTCAAGATAGAGATAGGTGGATTACTTTGGTAAGTGCAGCAATGAACTTAGAGCTCCTAATGCCATAGAGTATTATTAAGAAAGTAAGTATTAGAAACAGCTACTTCACTGTGTGGTAGAAAACCGAAAGTCTGTTCAGCGTAGGAATTGTTTTCTGAAAGGCCTTATTCCCTACCATAAAGCTATTATATAGTAGGATATTGGTAGGGAAAAAGACCTTTCAGAGAGTAATTCCTACCGTTAATGGAGTATAAGAAGGCAGGTAACGATACACTCCAAATGATTATAAGAGTCTGAACATTTTTAATGCTTCAAATAGGACTCCCAGGTAATTAGAGGGGAGGGGCTTGATATACATTATATTTAGGCTTGGTTAAAAAATATAAAATTTGGAAGGAAATTATAAATGCATCTCCATAACCGTATAAATATTAAAATTTTAAATTTCTAAATTGAAGCTAGATAAAGAGGGTGGAGGGAGGAAGGTAGTCAGTGGTTATAATTTACAAAAGTAATAGTTAAACTACTTTTCTGTTTGGCATAGACTGGAATCATGCCAGCAGGTGTATAGATTATGCCATTAAAATGTTGCATGTTAATTAATAGACCATCCCGGATAGTTAAGTTATGTATGAACATAGGCCTATGTAATTTAATAATTTAAGCCCAGGAAATAAAAGGGCTTAACATTTATACAACTAATATAGAACACTAGTTTCGATATGGCAACATACTTTGAGAAATCATGATGCTCAATGCTTAATAGTTTTTTTCTAACAGTCAATTATTTCAATTATACGCTTTGATGAAATGTAATGTTATTTTTTTCAACATATTTCTGTAAAAATATAAATTATTTTTTTTCACTTATATTATTATCACTTTTAGGTAAATAATGCGTTGTAACCTTTAAATGGATTTAGTTTGTTTTTGGGCTCTGATTTTGGACTTGGTGAAAATATATATATATATATGATAAATTTAAAAAAGTTACACACACACACACACATATTTATGTGTGTGTAACATTTTTTTAAATTTATTAATCTCCATGATTGGTTTGGGATTTCCATAGTTATCTCAGGTTTTTAAATGAAGGAATCATCAAACAAGGAGGATATATTTTTCGATTGAACATGTATCTTGAAGAAGCCTGCAAGGTATTTTATAGGAATTAAAACTCAAACCATATCGTCCAAAGCTACTTCACGCACTGCGTGATGACGATAACGACATATGGTTGGAGTTTTACGAGTTATTTGTAAACCGTAATGAAGCAAATCCAAATTTTTGGCAGTCAGTACTATGGACAGATGAAGCTCACTCGAAATTTAACGGACTTATTGGTCATCTTAGTTTGTTTGTTGGTCAGACACAAATCCTCCTCTGGGGAGGAACTTAAAAAATGGGATTAATAAGAACTTATTTTTTCCTGGAACTTTTATTTTAGCAACTTACTTGAAGATGCTTCAGGACGTTGTGTTGCCTGTATGACAATAAATGTGCCAAAAATTTTGAGCTTTTATTCGCTTTGGACTGGAAGTTCACCGGTCTTTGGATGACACATTTCAAGTGTGGATAGGACGCCGTGGGACCAATGATTGGCCACCCCACACGTGCGACTTTATCTAATGTGATTTTTCTCTATACTGGATTGTTCCCTCTTCACCAAAAAACTTAAATGAAAATATAATATAAAAATAATATTTGCATTTTTACTGTCACGTATTTGTGAATCAGCTTTAGGACATTGTATAAAATTTAATTTAAAAAAATAGAATACAGTTTAAGCAATATATTATGTAAAATATACATGTGAAATAAATAAATAATTAATTATTTTAAGAGGATCAACGCATAAGTTTGCCCATCCTATATGATAAGTATAACCCAAACATATAAACAGTCACGGGGGAAAATAATAAGAGTAGTATAAAGCTATTTCATTAAAAATTTCCTTAAAGAATCTCATGCCACTTCTATCTACCAAAATCACATTTAAATATTACATTTTGATTCCCTAAAGATATAAACCAAAGTTTATTAGATATATTTATCACTGCCTGAGGGCAGGAATAAGGGCAATGTGATTCCAAATTATTTTTAGTAACAATTGCAAAAATACTGAATTTTGTTCGCGTTCCCGCCCGCCTTGAACAGAACACATTCACGCTCTTCACCTCGATAATTTCTTTCTATATGTTGATGGTAGTTAAATAACCTGTAAAACTTGAATGACGTAGGAAAATTTCGAAGAAACATGGCACGTGTTATTGTACTATCGATCTTAAAATAAGAGCTTCCCCTTCCCTAAACAAATGAAACAAATCCTTACATCACGTGACGATAATCAAAGCCGCTATTTGACGAAACAAACACACGTACCGAAGCTAAAGTGATATATAGGGTTGAGTGACCAATGAAACTCTCTTTAGAAGTCGTTAACAATAGTAGATTAACGGATACAAATAAAGTAGGGGTATTTCAAAGCTTTGATATATTGCAGTTTGGTATAATTTAGATGACTATGTAATTAAAACTATTCCTTTGAACTATTTTACATTTAAAACTGAAATGTTGAGGACTACACAGTGATTCTAAAACTATTTGTTAATGTCCCGAACCATCATGTCTGAGACTTGAAGCTATAAAAAGACTTGATTCCCAGTGGCAAGGAGAACTAGGTTTGAATCTAAGTCAGGTGCATTAACATTGGTTTTTCATATGTAATTTTTACATTCTCTCTTCATGCCAATGTAAGTATATCCCATCTATACAAAAAAATATCAGTCTTATTCGAATTTTATTCGGATATTCTGGGTTTTAAAAATATTTCCCCCCTCTCCTTACGTGTGAAATCGGGTACATTTTCTTTGAAATGCTACCTTACTATTACTTATCTTCTAGCACGATTAAACCCACACAGTCCGAATGATCATTCAGAAGCAAAGCCAAAACAAAATATAATTTATTGTAACATGTCCGGTTCTACAGCTCAGACTTGGACATTATTTAGTCACACAAAAACAAAGGACTAGCAGTATACTACAACCTCATCACACGGTAATGCCAATCATATTTGCGGTTTAACGGGGGCACACAATGCAGGGTTTAGATGGACCGACAGCGGGGGTAAACACTTGTTTGTGTCGGATAATGCTATGACGTCATGGAAATAAGCGCATCTGTGTTGAATAGCAGCAAACAGATGTATTCAATACTATGGGTGATCCAGATTTTTTTTATTTTCAAACAAACAATGAATATGCATACGTATTTGAACTAATACTGTTAATGCTTGAACAAGTATTTCTATAAATAATTGGGTGTTTTTTTTACAGAGGATTTGAGTAGTAAAATATACTGATATTATCGATGTACATACACATATTTAAACAATAATTAAGAACAAAATAGGGTAATCTTTAAATGGCAATTGATGAAAAGTATATACGATTTTTTCATATAACAAAACACGTTTTTTATTGGGTATTGATTGATTTCCCACATATAGGATATACTTTAAGAATAAACTACTCAATGATTAAAGATTTGATTCAAAATAAAATTAATGTATTTATGGATTGTATTAGAGCTGACGTTTTCTGGTACAATAGTCTACCCCAGTAACGCTGAGAAGTTCATAAAACATATCTAAGATTGGTAATAACTAACAGTTTGACACGTTCTTTGCACGGATAAGCCACATCAAAACTATATAAAATTATGAATTTCAAGATCTGGTTACCAACCTTTTTAGTGTTGCTCTTTGTACACTCTTGAACTAACTATGTAAATCCCCAAAATTTAAATATCTGAAACAACATTTTATCTAGCCCCAAAACCGAGTGTACAAACAAACGCAATCCATTTACAACACAATATTGGACGAATCACGATAAGTTACATAAACATGTGAGAAAAATGAGCATAAGGTTTTACCAAATAGTATAGTTGAATTAATTAATAGACCAATATGGCGACATATAGAATAAATGATCATCTTGCTAGCCCAGTTAAATAATATTGTGGTTTCCATTATTACGTCGCTCAGTATAGGTGCTAGCTTTTTCTTGGAAATTTGGTTATGTACTCGCAACGTTATTAATCCACTTTAAAATAATTTATAATTGTTGTGTTATTTATTTTTAGGCTTTTTCGCTAGTCTCTACAAAAATTAAAATTATCAAAAATATCAATAGATTTTTTTTTTTAGTTTAGCAATTTTGAGGTTTCCCACCTTTCACTCATTTCCCGGCCCCCTATTTATAATCTCCAAATATTTCACCTTTTTATGTTATCCTTTTACCGATTTGCTAAATTTAAATTTTCTTCCTCACTGAAAGGTAGGTTTTCTTATAACGTAGAGGATATTTAAAGCTACTCCCCTGTTCTCTCAATCCATTTTGGTTCCCATATTCCCATTTTGAAGGATTAAGACTTATTTGAGCTTCTTCATGTTCCTGCCAAATTTCAATTTACCACCACACCGAAAATAGTATTCTGCATTAGTTGTATCAATTTTTAGCTCTTACATTCCTCGTTTTTCAGTATTGAAATTTAATCTATTCAAGAATCATTCAGTTATACGGAAAGGTATATTTACTTATAAGCTAAATTTCAATTTAATTCCACGCTGAAAAATTTTGTTTATGGGTTTTTTCAAATTAGAGCCACCCATTTTTTGGAACTAATTATGAAATTTCAGATTTCCAGAATTTTAAATCTTAGATTATTTGTGGAGGTCGTCCTAAAGGCTTGAAAGTATTTGAGTTTTTACCGACTTAGAGACTTTTTTACGTTTTTGAAATTCTTAAATCTCCTTCAACCCAGCTTTTAAATTTAAACTTCATAAAGCTTTCATACTCTCTTAATTAACTGGGAAATTGCTATGTTCTCCCATACTGAAAGGTGTTCTTTTCCATGATTTTGAAATGTTCTTCAAATCACCCAATTCATTACTTCCACCCACACCCTCCCAATTTGAAATTGGTTATTTAAAATTTATGACTTTATCATCTCTTTATCATCTCACAAAATTTCAATTTTTTGCCTCATCGAAAAATGATTGATTATTTTAGTTTTTTTTAATTTTGTCACGACCATGTTGCGTATCCCCATTTGAATTCTAAATGTTCAGTTTTATCTGGCTATATTTAATTTAAGCCTTCATAATTAATCAAATATTTAAATTTTATACTCTACCAAATTTTTTATTTTTTCAAAATTTAGAGAGCCTCTTCTCATTTTGTATTCCTTAATTTTTAAATTTAAAAAGGTTCAGAACTTCATTGAAGTTTGGGGTGGTCTTCGCACTTGCCTGACCAATTTAATTATTCAGCCACACTGATAAGTAGCTTATTATTTTAGTTTTCGCAATTTCGTAAACCCCCAATTCATAAGCCCACACTTTTAAAGATTAAATATCTAACACTAGTTTGCTATTTGGAATGGTCCTTCAAAATTCCTGACCAATTTAACTTGCTACAGCTCATAAAAAAAGTTTTTTTCACTTATAAGCCTCCCCCCTCCCCCCTTCCCTCCGCTATCTTGTGGAGTTCTATTTTGAAATTTAAAATGTTCACACTAGTAAGTTTATTTGGAATAGTCCCTAAACCAATTTGCCAAATTTATTATATTTACCACCCAAATAAGTAGTTCTCACTCAGTGTTTTATACACCCCACTCCCCCACAACATTTTCTTATATCCCTGAATCACATATGACATTATTAAACTATTACAGTTATTTTTAAATGGTCGTGTTAGCGTTAAAATTCTCCCCGCCCCCTCCTATTTCCTGAATACAATTAATTAGTAAATAATTTTCAGTTTTTATGTTTATTTGGAGTGGTCCCTTTATATCTTTGTCAAATTCTAGTTTTCTACCTCAAATAGAAAGTGTCTCATTATTTCTTCCACCACTAAGCTTCTTTTTAGATTTTTCTAGCTATAAGTGGCAATCTCTCTAGCTTGTTGCCAAAATTCAATTTTCAAGCTCAACTTAAAGTGAATTATTTTTTCCGAAAATATATAGTTGTAGCTCTATTACAGATATTAAATTTAAAGATACATAATATTCATGTATATAATGTAATTATAATATAAATCATATATCACTTTGCATATTATTAATATTATACTCATATATATATTATCTATAATACACATAATATTCATTTATTTATATATATAAAATATACATAATATTCATTTATATATGTATGTATAAAATATACATAATATTTATTTATTTATGTATATATAAAATATATATATATGATCACCTCAATGGTCTAGTGGTGAAAATTCCTGGCTATAAGCCCAGAGGTTCCTGGTTTCAACTCAAAATTTTTCTGTGAATAAATGGGTCTGGAACAGGTTCAAACTCAGCCTCGTGAGGACAAATGATAATATATTTGAACAAATGAATAGTGGGTCCAGTTTAGAGAACTGATATTAATGGCAGAAGGGTACGTTGTGCTGACCACATGAAATCCTTTATCTACAAATGTTGGCACAACCATAATCACAAACGGTGGTAGCCGCAAATTGGTCAAAATATTTCGACTATGGGCTCTGGCAATGGAGTTTTTTAAATATATTTATTAGTTAATCTAATGTGGTAGGAATTAGGAAGATTATAATCTAGAATAAATAGAAGATGTTTTATTACTAATAGCTAATATTCTTAATATAAATTAAAACAAAGTCATTACTATTTGTATTTTAGTGGATTTTCAATCTATGTATTCTTTGTCTTGGAAAATTATTGCATTTTCATAATGTTTATTTTTTTCAAGTCTACCTCAACGGGTTGAAAGATAAAGAAAAAACTTGTTATATAAACAATAGGAATAAAAAAATGTAATCTATCATCCGTAACAATTGAGCGCGGCGAGGCAGGTGACGGAAAGAAATGAAACGAGGAAAAGAATTAAAGTACGGAACAGAAATGGGGAGAAACTCTGAAAGGGACAAGAAAGAAATGAAACGAGGTGAAATAAAATTGAAAACGCTGTCTTCTGAAATGATCAGCCACTGTGTAACAACCAGTAATAGAATGAAACACCATACTGGTTGAGGTTTAACAAGTGTTCAATTATTTCAAGGGAAAAAAAAATTCGTTATGAAATAGATTTTTAAAAAATGTGAAGGATTTATTGAACATCATAATTCTGGATTATTTTAGACTATACGCTATCTTTTAATAGATAGAACTTTCATACCTTCTAAACAAATGAACTAATAGATAAGTTAATAAGTGCACATAAATAGTTTTTAGTCTAAATTCTCTCTTCCGGTCGTATTTAGGACTTCTCTATAAGGTATTCTTGTTTTAATTAATATTATAGAAGTGTTAAACATAATCATAACGTTTATTTATTATTTAATATGGCATGATAGTTATTAATAAAGTATTTTTAAGCTGTGTCGTATTTTTTTATTTAATTATTTATCTAAGGTATTTAAATTGCACTTCCTGAATAGACATTATATCTTAACATGACTTATAAACTAACTTAAATCTAGAACAAACACAAAATCCATCCCACAACCGTTAATTTATCAGTGTGAAAGGGAAAACTCACAGTTCAAACAATAACAAGTTTTTCTTTTTTTGCCGAGAATTGAAACTTGAGACACTAAGCTCAGTAGACAGACACGCTACCGACTAAGCTAAGGTGTTATACCACGTGTTGTTAACAGTTCAGCACTTCCACATTTAATTTAACTAACGGGATAAGAATGAATAAGCCGTAATAATTATATACCCTCAATTCCATGACCAAATAATGAAGAAGGATTAAAAACTCATTCTCACTACACTGACTAGATTTGAACCCCGACCACTGTCACTGCATAATATAATAAAAATATAAGAATAATATATAAAGGTAATATTGTATCAACATTGATCCAGATTGAGGTTATCAAATCCATTCCTGTGAAAGAGGGGTGGTTGGGTGGGGGGGGAACACTTTTAGTGCTCTGCACCTGCTCATGAAATTAACGAAAGTACTTACCTCTCATGTCAAAATAGTTTGTCAGTAAATCACGCTGACACTGAGTTCTTTCATAATGTGCTTCATTTTTATATAAAATTTTCAATAATTATTAAATTAGATTTTGATTTTCCTACACTTATATGTTGGCCTGTTAAAACATATAACTCTTAAAAATTCTTTTTTGTTTATATTCATAAAAACAAACAAAAACTATCAGTGATTTAAAAATTAACTTTGGGTAGTGTATTTCAATTTGTATCATATGTTTGGAATATTTCTAAAATCTGTAAAATTAGGTTTTTCTACTAGTGTTTTAATATAAATTTTTTCTCAATTGTACAGTCAAATTCCATTTTGTAAAATTAAGTATATTTTAATTTTTGTCAAGGAAAGCAATGTAATCTAGAAAGTAGATTTTTGTATTCCAAGGCTTCTTCAACTTTGAAAACTTGGCTCTTTCATTACTGCTTGTCCCCATTTTTGTCTGTACTACTATCTGTACCTTAGGCAACATCTGAAATCGTGATTTTAATTCGAGTTCAAAAACTAAAGGCATTTTTACCGATGATCGATTCTTGAAAAACCAAATTTTTTCAAAGATGCTTCAAACAATTTGGTTCTAATTAATTGCTTGAAAAGTGGTTTAAATTATAACTAAAAAGATACACTTGTTTTTAGGGGGGAAAATCCTTTAATGAGTGTTAGCTAATAATTTGATTTTAAAAATTAAAAATTGTTCAAAAATTGCTTTAGTGATTTTGTTCTAAATGTGATATCAGTGTTTTACATTATAAAAAATAATCTGTATTTGAGTCATTTTGTATACAATCAAATTAAAAATAAGATTTATGGATTTTGTAAAATTAGGAATTTTTCAATAATCTCAAAAAATATTTTTATGTTCAAAATTAATATCTTAAATACATTCCATATGAGTAACAAAATAATATATTTACTTTTCTGAGGAAATCTATAGAAAATTTTGGAAATCTTTGCTAAAGCTATTTACAAAAGAATATTTGAAAAAATATGTAAGTTTAATTGACATGGCATGAGTTAAGGCGTGTTTGCTTAATATTGTTGTGCTCTAGATTGTGAATGACAAAACGAGTATTGCAAGGTGTTTTGATTAGCTAGTAAACAAATATAACATGCTCATAGACAACATAAAGAGTGTCAGCATTCCTCACGGTAGATCAGGTCAAAAGGCAGAATAAAGAGTAGTGTATCCCAGATAAGAGGGCTGACTATTCACTATCAAGTCTAGGGGGGTCACTCTGCCCGTTTTTGGGTTTACGCGGGCTAGGACGCTGGATCACCAGCACCTGTATTGGAGGGCTACCGTCGATCCCCAGAGTTTCAGGGTTCATCAATAATGTAGGTCAATCAGGCCATTGATTAAGCATTCCTTGCATACTTCTTTCTGTCACGATCTTCTAAGTAAATCTATTAATTTTTCCGTATCCTCTAATATTTATTACCAACATTACGTTTTGTAATATATATATTAGTACAAATAAAAGCCATAAAAACCCAAACTGGACGTCAATTACGAACCCACACAACCAGAATCCAGTAACTTTCCCCATCCAAGGACACAACCCATCCTGAAAAAATTTGGCTCACATAAGGAAGAAGGGGGAGGGGGGGAAGATACGAATATATAATATTATTAATGTTATGGGCTATCAAAGTTACTATGTCAAGAAAACTTTATCTAAAATGACTTATACCTGACTTTCTATCAACGATATAATGTACAGTACATTAACTGACAGACATTTTGCGAAATAATTAGATCTATTCACACATATCATTTACAAGATATATTTAACAATAATTATATTAAAGCTTCATTTTTCATACCGTAAAACAATTAAGATAGGTATTAGTTTTGATTATTAACAAGATATATTATTTTGTCATTTCAATTTCTTTACGAACATTTCTACTAATTATTAAAAGATAATTAATTTTGATCAAAGAATATTATATAAAACCTACACTCTCATAAACCATATAAAAATAATACATCAATACACAACATTATACACCTTAAAACTGTATCTACAAGATTACCTCATAATCTATTAATTTCTAGATTTAGATGCTTGTGTTTTGTTTTTGTTTTGAAGCTAACGGTGGTTTAGTATGTGGTAGGGCCAGCGGTTCGTCGAGAGATTCCATATAGAGACCAGACCAGTGTCGTGACATAGGCAACCACCTAGAGAGACACACGTGACAAGAATACTTTACATACTACCATGAACTCCTCCAACACCCTTTCCCCACCACTCTCACCAAGCCCCAACTAACACTCCCAACCTCCTTTACACACAAACTACCAGCAAAAGTTTGGAGACTCCGAATACCAAATATATGAGATGAAAAGTGGTTCAGGAAAATATAAGTGTAAAAGTCTACTTTAAAACCCAGTAGGTTTTTTAAATTAAATAATAGTTTTAAGTGATATTAAAAAACTAGTTAATACTTAATATTTAAAATAGGAACATTATACAAGACATAAGTGGATTACAGAAAAAAAAGTTTATATAAAGCTGCATAAAAAGTTCAAACAAATTATCAACTGCATGACTTGAAAAAAAATCCATCAGTCCTGATTTTAATAATTCAAACGTTATTAAGTGAACTTTTGAAAGCATATATATGGCATTGAAACAATTAAACTAAAAAAAAATTGAATTTTTTAACTTTGAGACGGCATTTCAGTAATACTCTGCGCTATAATTTGGAAGGTTTAAATTATGAAGAACTAGTGAGGGGGCTAATATAAAAATTGTATAGATGCTATTCCTTCTTTCATATTTGTTAGTCTATCCTATATAAAACCATGAAATTGATTTTCTT
Source organism: Timema genevievae (assembly GCA_902155825.1). NCBI lineage: Eukaryota > Metazoa > Arthropoda > Insecta > Phasmatodea > Timematidae > Timema > Timema genevievae. The sequence continues at coordinate 22,419 of CABFWO010004700.1, forward strand.
AACACTATTACTTACTTAATTAATATATGGCATTAGGATTCAAAATTTGATTGCCGCACTTAATAAATATGCCACCTATCCCTATACTGGGCTAGTTTTATCCAGTCCACCTTATTACACACTATATTTATCAGATGCATTCTAATATTGGCCTCCAATCTGCGTCTAGGTCTTCCCAATGGTCTCTTCACATTGGGCTTTCCAGTCAATGCCGTGAACATAGTTCTAGATTATCCCATTCACGATACATGTCCTTCCCACCTTAAATTACAAGACATGACTATCCTAACAATGTATTTTATGAGTACAGAGTATGTACACCATCATTATGTAACCTCCTACACTCACAAGTAGCCTCATTCTTTTGGTTCAAATATCTTACCAAGCACCTTGTTTTCAAACAATCTAATTTTATTTTTCATCATTTAAGCTATGAGATCACGTTCCAAACTCATTGATGAGAACAACCGGTAAAATTGTGGTTTGGTATATTTTGAGTTCTACATTCCTTGAACCCAGACGAGATGTCAATAACTTAATGACCGAGTAATAGCATGCATTTCCCGAATGTATTCATTTAATATTGAACCTTTGTTCTTATAATGGAGACAAACCTGTAGTACAAAACTTACAAATTAAGTAATTTACAAACAATTTACGCACGAGTGCTCTTTAATGTCCTCTTATAGCCCTCCTAATTTTATATAAATACTCTGCAAAGTTAAAACGAAGCGTGAAAAACAATCTAGTTTCTTACTTTCTCTCTTATTACTTGTTTAGCATTCCGTTGCCACGCCACTTAAACGACTATAATGTACAACATCTTTTACTGCTTAAAGCTTCTTTTGTATTTGCATGTTTTGTTTATTTCGTTCAGATCCTCTGTTTTCTTATTATTTGGGTGAATAAAACCTTTGGGATGCTCAAAGGTTTTTCTAGATAAGGCCGCTATTATTTTATTTAAGCTGAGGATGCTCAAAGGTTTTTCTATATAATGCCGCTACTATTTTATTTAAGCTGATTGATATGTGCTTTTATTATTTTTAAGCTATAATGTTCACTAAATAAAACATTTTAAATTATATTTTAGTTTGAGGAGTTAATTTGATTAAAAAAGGGTTTACCAATCAAATTTAAACACAAATGTTGTGGTTTTATTAAACTTAATAAAAAGCATTGTTTACTTTTATTCTCATTTATTTTGTCACTGCGACTGGATACTGTTTATACTATGAATATGCAGATTAGTTATTATAGTGGGATTGAATTTAAAGAAGATAGACCTACATTTTTGTGAATGGAGAGTGAAAAAAAAAGGAAAAACACCTTCACTTCATGATCGGGATTCAAACAACGATCTACCGATTATTGTCAGTCAAGTTTATCGTTAGAGTGGTTCCTTTAGACAACTCAGCCTGTGAAGGGAGTAGATATTCAATATTTTAATGCCATATTTTATAACTAAAGTGTAACCGGTTTCGTAATTTAATTTCCTTTGCTAGTGAAAGTGTCGTCTAAATATCGGGCTCACTAAATTTGGTTTTCCCATGTTGCGAAGCTGGGTTTTGAAACAAGTCCGGATGTATTAGGGGTGATAACTTCTAAGTGGCTTACTACTCTACCTCCACGTAAAATTCGATGCATTTCTCCTAAATTATGCCTTCCTAACATCTCCCCGACAAGCTTAATTCCGATATGTATACAACCCGACTGGCTAGGAAAATATAGTGGGGAAATTTTTTAAAAAAATTTGATATTTTATTCTTACTAGAAATATAAGTGCCATTAATAATTAATTAAAATAAAGTCTATTATTTCACACCTGACTCTTGTGAGGTATTTTTCATTTAGCTAAAACAATGTGCCATATTATACACCAACTGTAAAAAAACATTAAAAAATATTTACACTGTTAGATAAAAATATGCACTTTATACTCTTGACCTTGGTAAACTCTATGAAATATATTTCAGTAAATACGTTTGTGTTGTACTTCTTGCTGTATACTAGCGACTACCATGACCGTATTTAGTTAACAGTGAGGCAATTTGATAAATATAATTTAATGACTCCCTTTAGGCATGCCTTATGCTTGACATTTCATATCTAATTTAACCTCCCCATCCATACCCCTTTGATTAAGTTGTTAGCTTTTGTGTTAAGCCTGCAATTAAATTTAAAATATAATTTAGAAAATTTGACTTAAAGGAACATAAAGATGTTCATTCTCTTTGAGAGAATTCATCAGAAATTATTTGGAGGGATAATCAGTCTTCATACGGTAAAAAACTACATTTTGAGATCCAACTTTTTTCCCCAATTACCTAAACATAACGTCACCGACGGGTACACATTCAGATCTTCTAATTTTTTCTAAGCAATGGATAACACCTTAATTTTTTCATAAAATAAATTATATCCAATGGTTATATATTAGATTACTAAATAAATTAGATATCTGTACTGGTTGTCGCATGCTCTAAAGCTTCACTCTAGTGCTGGACTGTGTTTCAGTTAACAGAAGATTGGGGTTAAACTCCCGGTTGGGTGTGTTGAGAATGTGTTTCCTGAATTTATCCCCACTCTGCCCCTAAGCAAATAAGAGAGTATTAATTTTCCTTTAAAATGTCACTTTCTTCATTTCTATTTCATTGGCGTAATAAATGTATGCGTACAACCTGAAGAAGGGGAAAAAAAGACAACAAATTGAACACAATCAATACTTACCATGAGAGACTTGTGCTATTACTAAGAGGTCACCTGGCGGTATAGGGGTAAGGTGTCTGACATCTGTGCTGGGATCTGGGTTTCAATCCTCAGGCCCGGCACACATTTATTTGATTGCCAAACCCTTCCTTCATCTCTGACAAGACTTGTATTAATCACAACTTGTGAATGTGTGGAGTGCCAGGCCTCCACCGTGGATTTGGATTCCACGTTAAACTGTAGGTCCTCCATCTCTTCTCACATACACGTTAGCGTAAGTTCGTATAGCCCGAATGGGTAGTAAGACGCAGTACTAATAATAATAATAATAATTAATATAATATTATAATATAATAATAATAATTAATATAATATTATAATATAATAATAATAATTAATATAATATTATAATATAATAATAATAATTAATATAATATTATAATATAATAATAATTAATATAATATTATAATATAATAATAATTAATATAATATTATAATATAATAATAATAGTATTTATTATTATTATTATTATTGCATTACTACTCCTAGTGCCCCATTGCCACCCTAACTGCACCGTCATTAATTATTGGTTGTATAATCCTGGACCATTCTCTGATTCTAGCAACCTTCAGCGAATGTTTCATTAAGCCAACACTTAAATATTTTATAATATTGATATTCTAATTTGAATTATAATAATAAAATTAATTTCTATGTGGTTGTTTAGTAGAAACTTATTTATTCATTAAGGCTAGAGTTGAATTGTATTTGTGAACAATCGAACAACTGTTGCAAATATTTTTAGGCATGGAATTGTGTGTCCCCCCCCCCCCC
>CABFWO010004700.1:26051-59839 GCA_902155825.1 Timema genevievae
CCCCCCCCCCATGCCCCGTTATCATGTATTGTAGGGATTTATTCTCATATAATTTGTGGCAATACTGTTTGTAGTCAAGAGAGGCAGTACTTAATATAATAAACTAGTGAACAGATTTTTTAAGCTTTACATGACGTAAAGACAACTGTTGTGTGCATTGCATGATTATCTATCGCACGCAGATATCAGATATTAAAAAATATAGTAGTTCTGTACATGAATGGGTGCACATTGAAGCAGACATTATAAAATTTAGAATTGATTTTTTAATAAGTTAAAAACTGAATCAGAAGAAATAAAATGTGTTTCATTCTGTTTGAAGCAAATAAAAACGTTCCCAGGGGTAACCACGCAAGCCATTGTGTGACTACCATGGACAACGGTGGGTACTTCTGCTATTAAAAAAATAAAAGGGGCTGAGATCTAGGAGTAATCAGCCCCCTTTACGCCCTTTTTTTTTAGTAAAAAATGTAACCAAATACAACCTAAGACTGATGGGGTGAGTGGTAGAGGCTGTGTTTATAGTAACCATCTAATAAGGGTGGAAATAGAACACTTTAACCAAAGCCAACACACTCTTCACATGGCTGCACACACATATCCTTCCCTCTATCGCCTTTGATGAGTCGGATTCCATTTGAGTAGGTAGTGTCAACCACAAAGTTTGCCTAATTTGACCAAAGTAAAAAGTTACTCATATTCTACCTTGCTCCAATATATTCATAGACCCAACTACCACCCCTAACACTCTCTATGATACATACATGATACAAGTTTGCTAATAATAATGTGTACTTCATATCAACAAAGCTGTTAATCAGCATATTAGCCATGTGTGTCTTTCAATCGCCGCTGAAATGACAACTGTATTTGCACCTAATTTTATATGGCGTGAGTAAAGGGGAATAGTGGAAAGGAATTAGAAATAAATGAAGTTGCCCTCTAAAAACAAAAGTCCCAGAATCTGTGATTTTATTTAATTTGTGGTTTGAACTTCAATAGAATAAATATATATAAATATCTTATTATTCTTAGTACTCTTTAATCCCAGTGTGTTGGCCCCTATAGACAAGAACTATCTCCTCAAAGAGTACAAATTTAAAATAGTATAGTTTTGAGAAAAAACATAATTTAAACATAATTTATCCATAGAATATGATTGATAAAAACTGCCCTGTGTGTACACTATCTTGTATCTAAACCCATCAACTCGGGTCAAATTCATACTACCACCCACCCAATTATACCGACTATTACATTTATATTTCAAGTTTTCCTTAAATAATAAAGGAGTAAACAAATGTACATAAAAAGTTAATCACAATAAAGATAATTAAAAAAAAATCCTTTTAGCATTAAGGCTATCTACGATTAAATTTTAAGGTATATCTTAAATAATGGAAGTATAGTTTGTAAAGATAGTGGGATATTAATTATCATGTAAAAATGATATGAAACCAAAATTAAAATTCGTATATGGAAAAGAATCCTCAATGAACATGGCCAAGATTTGACCCTCGACCTTCACGTGGCAGTCAATACATTCTATGTATGATGAAACTTACGCGTTATACACTGAGACAACCATTGAGATTACTCCGGTTAAAAAGGGGGAGCATGCTATTCTCGCATCCTACCCTTGTTTTTTGTTATAATCATTTCATGCACTGTTTGGTAACCATAAAAAAATATGATCAAATCACTATAACATTGTATGATTACTATTTGATACTTTATACCTTAATTTTGTGTTAAACACATTGTATGTTTTGACTATTGGTATGGTAACATTATGAAATCGTATATTTAACGCATTGGACACCAACATTTAATAAACATGGTGTGCACAAAACCACTAAGCTTAACCTCTGTTTGGAAATATGAATAATTCACAGTTAATCATAGAGTTTTGGTTTTATGAACAGAGAACGAAAAAATTAACTATTGCTTTCCATAAATACTAAAATATAATTAGCATTAATTTGTAAAAAGTTAAATCTTGTGCAAGCTAGTGCTGGTTTGTATAGCTGATAAAATTATAAGCCAATAGGCATCACCTATTTGTTGTGATTAAAAACCCGTGAGATATCAACTAAACAATAATTATTACAATCACTAATTTATTGGTGATGCTTAAAATTGGTCCATAGCCACAGTTGATTATATGGCCTCTAATATCTGAATATGTGACATAAATGTGACCGCCTTTGTGGTCTAGTGGTCGGGGTTACAGGCTACATATCCAGAGGTCTTGGGTTTGATTTCCAGCGCTTCCAGATTTTTCTGTGAAGCAGTTGATCTAGAATGGGGTCAACTAAACTTGAGAGGAAAAATCAAGGAGCTACTCAAATAAATATCGGCTACGGTCTATAGAATTGATTAACTGCTGAATGGTTCACTGTGCTGACCACAAGATACCCTCTATCCGCAAAGGTTGGTACTATCTTGGCCAACATACGGCGGCCGTTTGTAATATAAATCTCCGTTTCGAATAAACGCCTGAAGTTATTATTATTATTATGGTTACTAAAACATAAGTGTTCTTGATATATTGAAATTAATATTTGATTTTAATTAGTGTTTTTTCCGTTAAAAATATTAATATTGGTCATTCATACTTTGAAAAATGACAACTGTATGTAGCGCAACCAGGCTATTTGGATTTATATATTTGAAAATAAAGTGTGATGGATGAATAAGCATGGAACAAATCATCAGTAGTTGGTATCATAGGGGAACAAATATAACATTATATATTACAAATTAATTTCCACAAACATAATAATTAGGTACATCCCATTGTTTAAATTACTAACATTGATTCTTTTTTTTTGCTCCACAAATAATTGATAATGATGTTTTTGGATGTGTCCAAATTATTTAGGCTCTTAATAACGTATTTTTTATTTATTTATATGTATCACAGCTTACTACCCATCCAGACAGCCAACCTATTTACAAGAATGAGAATTTAGAAAAAAATATACTCACATTTGCGTGGAGAAAGGGAGTAGGAAACAATTTATGAAAATCCACCTTCAAAGTACCCGAATGTGATTTGATCCACAATATCCCCTTTACTTTAAAACCAGTCCATTGAGATATACCGCGTAGCCACCAGCGTGAATCCCAACACTGTTAGAAATATTCTTTATTTAAAAAAATTATGTGTTTTAAATAATGCATAGATGAATGAGTGTGTGTAATGTGTATTACAATATGAATTAATAAAAGTTTAAAAATGGAAAAATTATAAAACTATTATCCTCTAATAATTATCCTCACTGATACATATACTGCACTTAAAATAATGATTTGAACAATCTTGATACAATTTGACATGAAACTATATAATTCTATGATAGAGAAAACTAATGGAATTAAAAATATATTTATAAAATATATCTTTAATAATATATTTTCCACTAGTGAAACTAAACAATTAAGTTCCTAAGCTATATAAAAAAAATTCAAATAAAAAACAAAAACCTTGGTGAAAATGTAAACTGATCAATCTTTATATAGCTTAGAATAGTTTAGATGATTTATTTATTTTAGATAACAATTATATATTATGATTTGAGGTATTTAACGTTAACTTTCTAAACCGATTGAATATATCAACTTACGACCTATAAACTAAATTAAATCCAAAACAGACAACACCCAGCCCCCGGCCATTAATTCATCACTGTGAGGAAAAATATAAGATCACAATTTCACTTTTGTTGAATTTTTCGGTCATACCTAGAATAAAACCTGGAATCCTTAGCTTAGTAAGCAGGAACACTAGCAACTGAGCTAAGCAGTTGTACTGATTTTTAAACAAAAATTATTTAATAAATGCAAGTTAGATTTGGTCAGGAGTGCAGATACTTAATTCAATGGTTTGTTTATTAACTGTTAAAACAATTTGGCTTAATAAGAGCACTGGAAAAAATATTCAAAATGTCAATAACTATCTAATTGTAAATTATGAAATAAGGCCTGAAGATTTTAGACTGAAATGAACGTTTATTTTGGGATTTATTTCCTACATGTTCTATAGTTGACTAAAGCACAAGACCGTACACTAATATCTACATGGGCTAGTGGAAGTTTTTTGAATGCCATTCCCTTGATCCAGCCCTACTTACTTACTCCATGGGCACTAGGAGCTTAGTTTTCAAACGCCCTATATTTAATGTCGTTATGAAAGATAAAATACCATGTTTCACAACCATAGAGAACAATTGGTATTAACTATTAAAGGTAATTCCTATAGATCTTGATGGATAACCAATAAAAATATATCAATGGCCTTCCCTTCTTGGTGAGTTTGAAGCTGCATTTCAAATTGGTTATCATTTTATTAGGATTCATTGAAGTATTTAGTACCACGTATTAATATACCCTTTCAGGCTATACGCTTATGTACTAATTGAGGAGGTGGGGGCAAAAGCATAATAGCCCTTATTTTATGAAAAAATGTGTTAGTTGTGATTTATATTAACTTAACTCTTGAATTATAAGTTGTTTTAATAGTAAATCAAGACACTGATGATAGCTAATACCTATAAATATTTAATTTATTTCTTCTAGCTAGATTTAGGATTTCATAGACGTTTAAATAGTGAATACATCCCATCTGAATCTAGGTGAGTTGTCATGTTTTTGCCCTAACCTCTTCAATTACGCTAATGGGTTAAGGATGAGAAGGGTTGAGTTTAGAAGAAGTGTACCCGAATTCGATTAAAGAGAGGGAGAGTTGGAAAAAACTAGGGAAAACCACCCTCAGTAAAACAGATTGGGATCGAACCACGATCCCTCCATAAGCTGCAGTCTAGTCTATTGTGAGAGTAGCGCTTAGACCATGTGACCATCGTAGTGGGTCTTACGTAACTATACGCCAATGTATGAAATAAAAAATTAGGGAATAATATGGTCATCTTAGAATGGCTGATCTCTTGCTTATTTGCTGATTCTTGATAACACTTCACCTCTCCCACTGACGAGTATAAACACTCACTATTATTGCGCCATGGTAAGTTTGTCTTACATTTCAGAATAAACTATTATTTTTTAGTCCCACTATACTTAAGTTTCTAATAGCATATTTTAATCGAAATCCCGACAGGAAGCCCCCTACTTGGCATTTTCATAGATAAACCCAAATAACCTTAATTGTAAACGATTTATGTTTGCTAAAAAAATAATTCAATATTAAACAAATAGTTTTATGATATTGTGAGATTATTTTTATAAATATTTAAAATTATATGGATTTTGACTCAATTTAATCTTTATAAAACTCGCTGAATAAAACCTAAATAAATTAACACTGGTAAACCTGTCTTGACTTGATGCTACGTCACAGGTAAGAAACGTTGATAAATGACTGCTAGATTATTTACAACATATATTCTGACACATTTTACCATTTCAAGACTTTTTTAATACAAATATATTTTTTTCAGGTATTCAATCTAAATTTGTTCTTCTTCATAATAGAAAGCCGACGATCATGAAAATGAAGTATGAGAATATCCATCTGCAACCCGCTTTGGTGGCCGAACGGTATCAGGCACCTACATCTAAAAGTAGATTAGACTTCTGATGAAGTGGAGATCGAGGTTCAAATCTTTATCAGGTGTAGTGAGGGTGGTATTCCAAAATTGTTTTTCAATCTTTCTTTCCATACAAATGGGGGTACACTTTCTCTTAATATAACCTTACTCATCCCTATAACCATTAGTGTAGTTAGTAAATAAGCGTACAAACCGAACGGGTAATAAGACGTGGTGCTGAAAAGAAATCCTCTTGCAAGTGAATGGACTACTGTTAACTGTGAGGTCAAAACTCGAATCTCCACTGAGTTAAATGAAGTAAGTTCCCCACTTGTTATTGTGATTTTTCCATCACATCTCCACACTATTGATACGTTAATTTAATACGCTTATTTCGTTATCTTAGTCTTTATCAACCATCAGAGTATTCCGCGTGCAAGACTAGAGAGGTAGCTATAATTTCATAGGGCATGTAACTGCAGAGGAATAGTGTCGAATTATTAAGGACAAACCACCTGAGTGCATCAAACTGGGAGTTGAGGACTAAGTTCCACATTATCAGAAAAACAGATAGGATGAGACTGATGCCTTTGAGAATGTGCCCACTGATGCAGTTGAGTCGTTAATTACTATAGTGTTAAATGTTCTAATGAAAATAGAAAGTATGACACACTTAATACTAAATATATTGCGTTGGATTTTGGAGGAAAGGATGATTTCTCTTGGTGAGAAACTTGCGCTCTTTGAAACGATAATATTTTTTTCAAGAAAACCACCGTTTTGGAGGAAACCAGATAAACCAAATATACAAATTCGATTTGGTCACGCAACGAAGAACGTCTAGAAGAACATTTCAATTTCCTGTTTTGGATATATTTACTTTTCAAATATTTGTATTCTACTTTATTTGTTAAAGCTAGCGGAATGTCGTTATACTGTATTTTTATTTTATATCAAAATTACATATTAAGTTGACTTAACCACAATTTTAAAAAATCATTAGTTTTAAAACTACATTTAGATCGCGCACTAAGTCACTAAAATTACACCTGCCTTTGGCATCCTAGAAAGGTTAATAATTCGACTAAATTAAGTATCGATCTAAATTGGGATTATTTTTTGGGGGGAAACTAATTTTATATGTGATTCCTCGTCTTAAACTTAATTTTTTTAGTAGAGTGTTCAAATCCAAGATTATTAACTGTTAACTCTACAGAGTGAAAACTAGATTGGCAGATGAATTAATGTAATCTCATTAGTCGGGAAAGCGAATGATAAAAGCATAGTGATCAATTACATTCAGAAAAACTAGACCCAGTTTAACAACAATATTCGAAACTCATCCCTTCATAACCAATGATTCTGTCTACTGCGGGTACAACGCCCTAGACTTTTACCACTCACAGGAAAATTGCTGAAATTATTTTCAACATTTAGGTGTTGCCACATTGTATTTTATAATATATTTAAACAAACTACAGGTAAATTCCTGGTTTGTATCAATTATTATTTTGGAGTTTGTGTACTTCTTTCTTTTATAAACCATAATTGAATAATCAATTGCCTAATTTTGAGGTCAAATGATCTAAGTCATTTTCTTTGCAATAGACTGTACTTCCAATGACAGGGAGAAAGGTCTTTAAAACCCGGTTTGGGTGTTCAGAGAATGGATATTCCTTACCTTCCTCCAAGCAAATGAAGGTAAACATTCTCATAATTTAAAACTTTTCATCCCTAGCACATTAGTGTAATTATTATAAATATATAAACCGAATAATTAGTGAGATTTGGTGATAAAAAAGTTTGAATTATAAATAGTCTGGGGCAATGTTGACCTCATAAATGGTGCAACCTATTGACTCGCAAAGCCATATTTTGAGATCTGGTTATGTTTACTTGGATAAGCTTATTATTTTACAACATCAGTTCAAAGAAAAGTTGCCGACTACAAGTCTGTAAGCTTATAGGACTCTTATTTGATTCCAGGAATCATTGATGCAAATAAAAACTATTTATATTAAGGTTCGTTTAAATATGACTGCTTGAAGCTATATAGCTCTGCTTAGAAAATAATAGTTTTCGCTCTAAATTTTAAAATTACACGAACACATTTATTTCCATTTGGTGTGCCCTCTAGCCAAAGATAAAAATACACTTTTTTTATTGGTTTTAAGAGTAAGGCAGATGATGATGAGTTTTAAAAGAACCGGTTTTTAATACTTTATGTATGAGGTCTGTCAAAATCTACCATATCATCCGTTTGTTTTTATTATTTTTGCTAAGTAGGGCTGAAGAATCACAGGAGTATAGTGACATCATAGATAACATCGTGTATTTGTTTCCCAATGAATTACAGTATCCAGTGACCTAGACCTGGAGTTATATTGATTAACTTGAACCCTCGTTTGACCTCTCGCACGCTACTTCTTACACCTCGTGCAAAAGGGCAATTATGGGTATGCACACAGTGCAGTGTGCAAATGACTGTCATTGGTGAAAATAAAAAACGTTTTATTATATGATCACCTCCAACATTTTTTATTACAACATATTTAATATTTAGCTTATCTTCGTTGTAAAACATAAAATGGTCTTCACATTTTAGTTAATCTGTTGTTTCTTGTAAGATTATGGTTGACTCTCTATGCACGTCTTATTACCTGACCAAGCTATCTAAATATTTACACAAATAGGATATACAAAGGTAGAATTTAGAAGTCAACTCGAAGAATGGGAACCCGTTTATGAAAAACCTCTTCACTAAACTAGACTGTCACTACAACTGCAATCTTCTCGTCACCAAATGACCAGACAAGGAGAAATTGATGTATTGACAGCGTGCCTACAAAGACAGGTATGAAATTGTTTCCTTACTTTTTAAAAAAATACCAAAAATTTCACTGAATCACCCTGAACATAACCAACAGGTATTCTTTTCATCATAAAATTGCCAGTATTTAAGTGCCTGCGTAATATTTTTATTATAATGGGAATGATCGATTATGTAATACAAAATAAAAAATATTTACTATGCATAAATGTTTATAATGGTGGGATAATCGAGGTTTTTTTCCTTCAAAGAATTCGCTAATTTTTAATGGAGCTTAATAAATAGTATCCCCCTATTACAAAATAATTAGCTATTTTTAATAACCCACTTATTCGAATTAAGTAATAAACCTCATAGTATAGTGGTCAGATCACCTTGATGAAGACCAAAAGGGTCCTTTGTTCGATTCCCGGCTGGTACCAAGAGATATTTCTCTAGAATGTAATAATTCTCATTGTCCCCAGGATTTGGTTAATTAGGCTTAGGTTATGTTAAGATCGTGATTGGTTCTACCTCGTCATATTCACTATCATCATCCCTTCTTCTCATCGGGACATGAAAAGAGCCTCCACGAAAAGAATGTACGATTATTACTTTCGGGAGTCCCCTGGGCAACGGTACATTAGTACTAGCTAATCTTCCCGCAAAATGTGATACAGATTGATTCAGCCCAGACATGCCATTGTTTTTATTATTATTACTATCAAATTAAATATATAGATGGAGATAATTTTCTTAGCTAGGCCATAGCACCAACATGGCTTGGTTTATGTTACTGAAAATAAAACATCAGAGAGCATCCTGAGAAACACGTTTTACGTAAATTGGTTTTAGAACATTTCATTTCAAAATTGAAACATAATATATATGCACGATAAGTCTAGCCAATAATAAATGTCATCCTTTAGAGGAGAATAGCCTAACCACATAAGCGTTGATTCATATTAATGCAAATATTATAGCGTTAGAATAAATCATGTTAGTAATGATTACTTAACAAAAATGAAAGATAGATTTAGTATTAATACTCAAAACATAAAAAGAAAATTATAATTGATTAAACTTCCTCCTCATTGGTTAGTTAGATTGCTTTAGGACTAGAAATACTTAATCTCGTAAAAATATTAGCTGTCTCTTTCACACATGATGTGTCAATTTTGCAATGACAGTTCTCAAATCTAGTCCTTAAAGAATAAACATTTCTAAAATATAGATCATAGTACATCATATCATCTTATATACACCAGCTTTTATAAAAATGTATTCAGAAGAACTATTTTTGTAAATTTTGTCTTTGCTATTAAAGGTTTCTTAGTTTTAATATGTTAGTTCTCATATCGAACGCTTTTATTTAAACAAGAGAAAAACATAATGAAAGTCTAGTTGTTAGAACTCAATTCATTTCCATTGAAAGACTTATTTTTTCTCCAAAATTGTGGTTTCCCCTTTGAATATTTTAGAAATTTGAAATTTTTAGCACATCTTTGGTGTTTCAGCTATTCTTTTTTTTTAATAATAATACATTATTAAAACTAATTAGAATTAAAATTCCTTAAATTGAAAATTGACTCCTGCACACCAAATTGAACACGAGACCTTTGGCTAGGTACATCAACGATTTAACCACTAGGCTTTCAAGGAGTCGTCCCTTATCCAGGGTTATTCTTTATTCATATTTTAAGGCATAATCTGTGATGGACTTGCCGAAATCGTCAGTTAAATATGAGCAATCAATTAAGACCTTGAGCTATCGTATAACGCAGCCACCTTCGACTCTAGAGGGTTTCATGCTACCAATAGTACAATGACAACTGTACGAAAACGCATACAATGATGGATTAAATATCCAAGCTATTATATTTGTTAATTACAAATATAGCTGTTTCTAAATTAAATATTATTTTAGTTAAAAACTGAATCCTAGACGCCGGAATCAAATAAGGGACCTTAGGCTTACTACGCCAATTCTATTACTACTAAGCTATGCAGGAATCGTCCCTTGCCAAGAGTCATTTTTCACTCATATTTTTAGGTGGTATTTGTGATGGAAGTGCGGAAATCGTCAACTACCTATGAGCGGTCAATTAAAATCGTGAGCAATCTGATAATGCAAACCAGTTAGATAATTAAATATAGCACTGGAAATAATTGTCTAAATCAGGGGTTGGCAATCATTCTGGGGACCCAATCGACTTCTATATCTATAAAAAGCTCCACAATCACCCTTGGTTTCCCCAATATACATTTAATATTTTTTTGTTCTATATAATTTGTTTTAACTTTATTCCTTAAATTCAATATTTTCTCCAATACTTATGTCCCTGCCTTTATAGAAAATACATAAAATACATAAAATAGATATAATGTACACTCAGTTTTCCATGAAAGGTTGCAGTCTTACCTTGACGGCTTACACTGTGGCCCTATTTTATAACTGGAATTTCATTACGATATAGTTTCCTTAAGCGGTCGACTGAAAATTGCTGTGAGATCGACCGGTTGATCCTGATAGACCCATATCCATCCCTTGGTCTGAAGGATCGCTTAACGTGTCATATAATAGATGAATATATCCATCAACTGCTTGAATAACCGATTCTTGATTTTATATCGGGGAATTTACTTGTCTTAAAGCGCTCTACAACACTTGATTCCTTTTAGCATGAACCACACTTAATACGTGAGGATTAGGGCGAACTTTTTCCAAAAATATCAAATGCTTCCGAAATGTTTACATTTGTGATAGCCCGTACCTTTAATCATCTAACAACTCGGGTATGGATACAGATTGAATTATAAATGTAATGTTTGGGCTACCTGTATCAACTTTATTTTATTTAAGCAAATGTACACCTATCTTAATTTAATTGTTATTCTTTCTTGGAAGAACCAGTCAGATGATTTGTTTACCAGCGCATCTCCCTGAGGCAAGGATGTGAGCTACTAAGCTACAAACAAAGCATCTTCATGAAAGTGGCACTAACCCTCCCCTCACCCCCCCACCCCACTCATCGTCTTAACCGAAACCTCCTTTTCATCCTGCTCACAGGCTTTTATGTATCGCTGTTGGAACGTGTCACTTTTTATCGTTCGAGTTTTCTTATCTAAAAAGGGGTGAAATGGTAGAGGAAAAAAAAAAGTATATCTTCTAAAACTCTGTATTTGTTATATTATGTTACATCGTCTACAGTGAGCGCTACCAAGAATCTTAGCTAACATAAATGCTAAGGAGAGAAAAAAAAAGTTCCTCCTAAGACATGGGATTATGTGAGTTTTGAAATATTACCAAACAAATTGAGGATAGTTATATATAAATGTATGTTTCTTAAATATATTTTAAAACACTATATATTTTGTTATAGAAGAATATTATTTACCATGAAAGAAGTAACAACTCAAGCATCGTAAACAAACACGGTACTTATCAGACGTACAGTATGTGAAAAGATAAGTTAAGCGGTGCTACGTGGGGGGAGGAGACACCAAGAAGCGTTGTAGAGTACACGTTTAGAAATTCCAGATTATTTATGAAGTGGTTTGATATTTTTTAATATAATTTTCTTTAAAATATATGCAAAAGTTTTGACTAATTAAAAGGTTAAGAATTTCAGTTTAAATTGTTTTTAAAAATTTGTCCGATAACTTATATAAAACCCTATAAACCAATTATACATTATGCTAAAAAAAAACTTGTGACCCTATCAAAACATTTTATTTTATAGAGGATATCAATTAGGAAAGTATTTGAATGGAAGGAGAATAAGATGCTATTTAGAAGAAGATACACTTAGTACATCTGACTGGGATTAGAACCCTTTCCTCTCATCATCATCAAATAGGACAAGACAAGGTTTACACCTTAGCTCGCGTCACCAATGTGGATAGTAACTTATATAAATACTAGCTGGCATAGTTATCCATTGAACCCAGGGTTCTAGAATAGATTCCCAACCGTCAAAAATTATTAGAAATAAAATTAAATATTTTCTTTTTCTTCTTATGTTCCACATTTTATTACAGTTCAATTATCATGCTCACCCGACACTTAGAAACGTTACTAGATCTACTTTCACGTATTCATACATTTAATTATGATCTGTCTGTAACTGTTAAATTTGATAGAAACTATCAATAACTCTAAATCATCACTAATAATATAGTAAAGTATCAATTTTTGCCGCATAAGAATATATTTGTATTTTAAAAATGGCCATTTCTATGAAATTGTGTAATACTTGCTCGGGGTATTTCTATATTTATACATACAAAGGAGGAATTTAAAATTTAGATAAGACGCACGTCCATTTGTATGGAAAGAAAGTGCGTGGGAGGGGTGAACTTTTAAGTATAATAATTTATTTCTATATTACGCTATAATTCCAACCCAGAAATTATCAGCTATGTGTTGGTTGCGCCCACCTAATATTAAATTTTTTATATACAACTTACTTTCGAAAACATTTAATTTTTGTTTAATATATCCCCAGGTTTTATTAAATATTTCATATGAATAACTTTTTTTTTCAGGATGGTAATTATTTTTAATCCGGCACGTTCGAAAAATATGTAGGTCTTAGAACCAGTGTGTTCGCACCCTGGGAAAAACAACCGTTTGTGTTTGTTCCGACTTTATATTCAAATCTCTCTTATCGTTCTAAGGAGGATAAATGTTAGTATTTACAAAATTTGTTTATAATAAATTTACCCACGAAAACTTTTTTTTATTTTCCCCCTTGCAGAATAGAGACAGCAGGTCAATGATTAACCCTACCTAACCTAACCTAGTATAGCCTAAGCTACCCTAACCTAATATATAAACATTCCTTCATACTAGTAGTTCTGATACAGGCTTTGATCAGCCGATGGGCGCAAACACGGTTTATTTTAGGCGGGCGCTTACGCCTCCAATTTTTAAAAAGGCGCTACCAACACGGGTGCAACCAACACGCCACCAAAATAATCAGCAGCCTAACCAAACAAGAAGAGTCTGACTTTTTTTTTCGAGTCCCCAATGATTCTAGTTAGATTGGTTCTCATTCCCTGTGGTATGGTTAGGTCTTGCTACTTTGTTTGTCATATAACTAACAAGAGTAAGTAGCGAATCGATTGAACTCTGGCGCTAATGTTTGATAACAAACAATCAATTCTGTATATGAACACGTCTACGGTTAATTGGCACTAAAGATTATATTGACCTAGAAATAAAACGTGCATTGTCACATCATTCCGTTTATACAAATAAATTGATTGTTTAATTTAATTAAAAAGCACAAAACTTGCTAACAAGTTTGTATAAAATGCTTCGTTGAATTATTTCAAGTGTGGACAGTCCTGAGAAAGAGTACATCGGCCTTGGCCTACATTTTCACACTGCTTGTTTCATGTCTGGCTTATTCCTCTACATTTGCCGTGAAAACAAAACCAAGTGTTTCTTAAGCTTGTTTCGTTGTCTTTTAATTTAATTTTATTAATTTTTATTAAATTCTAGTAAAAGCTATCGGTTGTTAGTAAATCATGCATTTAGGACAATATTGAGAATTAATAAACCCCTTTCACCTGAAGATACCTAGGGAAATCACTGTGGGGGAAAATAGCTCCCAAACTCTGCAGAAAATAACTAAACGTAAACTCGTCCTTCAGCTTGAAATTCAACTTATTTTTCTAGGGCAGACTCGCATCTGAGTGCAATATAAAATAAATACTTTGAATACAAATTATTTCTCCATATTTTCACAACTATTTGATAGTTTAGAGTTTACAGCTTGGGGGCCTAATCAATTAATGTGACGAACAAAAAATTAGTACTAATAATACCGTTCTTTTAACGCACACTTTCTAAAAAAAAGAGCTATATTTGTGAACCATTATTTATAAACTAGATCATTTTCACAACGCAATATTCAAAACAAGCATAAGACCTCCTTAATATCGCATCCTACTACGCATACAAGCTTTACGCTTATATACACTAATAGGCTGGACGATGAGAAATATAAAGATTTAGATAAAATGTACCCACATTTGCGTGAAGAGGAAACTAGAATATATTTAAGTAAAAATATCCTCAGTATACACAGTCGAGACCTGAACCCCGGTTTATCCGTCACTGGAAGTAGAATAGGCTGCCAGTGACGGGGAAATTGAGGTTCAAATCTCGACCTAAAATGGTTTTCCAATCGGCCTTCACGTAAATGAAGATACATTTCTTTTAAATATATCCTTCCTCATTCTATTAACCATAAGCGTAATTAGTACATAATATTATAATCCGAACGGGCAGTAACACGCGGTGCTAAAAAAACATTTAACAAAAACACTACGGTCGACATGTTGTATTGTTTCTACTCTTCAAAAACACATTAACATGAGTAGTGGGCTTTGCGAGATTTCCGATATGTCTGAAACGTTTAAAGTATTCGATTTTAAAAGAGATAAAAAATAGATTTTAAAGTAGGTTGAGGTAGATTAACGTCCTGTTCTCCGAGATTAGTTAATTTGTATACTGTTCCTTCTCAAGTTGTGTCTTGTCTTTTAGGACAGTATTTCAAGACTTGGTATGAAAGAACTGCACCTCACAAAGTACGTATGTTAGTAGAGATAACACCTTTAGACACTTTCTCAGTCCAAACCTGTTGAATACGGGTTGTTACTCTCTAACAGTCACGGTAACTTTGGTCTTTTCTTTAGAGTCAACGCGTTTAAATACTCGACCCTCTTAAACACTTATAAAATACATTTATTGTATATTACAGTAACTTCCAAACTTTTTCTAGGTCTGATAATAAGTTTAAATACGTATGCACCATTAAACAAGTTAAATATTTATATTGTTCCTACAGGGCGAATTTGAGGATTTCTGACAGTTTGCTAAGAATATAAAAAAGAAAGCTATTAGATAATGTATTACGATGATTTTGATGCAACTCAACCTCACTTATCAGAATGACCAAAAATATTTATGATGATACATATAAAATGGTTTTTCTATAACTTCTAAAAACCAAAGTAACCATGTAACATATGTTACAATTTATATATACGGAACACTTTAATTATTAAACACACGAAGCTTGTGTTTTCCTGGAAATTTTAAGTAACAATTTTTACAAATCATCATACATACTGTATAATAAATATATAATCATGCTGTCAATAGTTGCTACTTATTTTATCTAATGGCTATTATTAAAATCATTTTGTGTTTAACGTCATGGATCTCATCTTATATGGTTTTTCGATTTCGGAGAGGTTACTGTTCGAATCTCAGCGTGGTATCATGAGGTTTTATTATATTTAAATTTTCCCTCTCAACCTTAACGTAAATGCGGGTACACTAGTGCTGTTACTCCTTGTGCCTAATATTATTAGTAATAATATGAAGATAACCGGATGTGTAGTGAAAACTTTTCAACTATTTCAAACCAAGAAAACACATACACTCAAAATATGTTTAAGAAATCTGGTTTGTTGGCTGTGAAGAAGAGAAAGTTATGTTGGAACTCCTTTTGATAGGTATTGGTGTTCCTATGCTCATTATTTGTGCTTCTTTGATACCGAAGAAGCTTGTTATTCCTTAAGTTGGTTAGTTTTGGCCTCTAGAAAGTTTATAGACCTGAATTGTTATCGTGAAATCTTAATTTTTCTATTCATTATGCATGAGGATGTAAATTAAAATATGGCGTGTCATGGAAGTGTTGAAAGGAAGAACGTTTTATACTAAACTTTGTCTAGAACTTTATGTGTAAAAGATAAATGTCAGCTAACCAATATGGTCATGCAACTCAGATGATGATCAACCTACCACTTAAGGGCTTTTGGTTAGAATGCTCTTGAAGTCGATAAATTATCAATATTACCATGAAGTTAAGAGTGATGGTTCACACTACTGACGCGGGTGGACGGCAGCCTCGATGCTTTTTATTTACCAACATTTTGACTTTATCTGAACTGTGGTTTTCCCATTAAAATACAGACAAGTATTGTTAGAATAACTCCCTTCTTAATTTATTTAATTTTTTTGTTCACATTCTTACTGTCCTACATGAGTGACCTTTTTACTTTCTCTCTATCTTACAGGTAGAGAAAGTATGGTGATCGTCAAAAAAATTGAACTCGAGATTTTGATGAATCTTGACGTTTCATGACTCCCTGAAACCGAAAAAGTGGTTTTTGAATTTCCGTCTGTCTGTCTGTCTGTACCTCCAACTAGAGCCTAATCTATTTTACCGATTGAGCTGAAACTTGATATCTAGGGTTTTCAGAGGGTTGCCCCGAGGGGTTTTTGGAATTGGATATCTACCCCTAAAATTAAGGGTAGTTTACTGAAGGGGAAAAAAGAGAAAAAGTCGATTTTCTCAAAATCGGCTCTAACGATTTTGATTAAATTTAATTTATAAACATTAATTAATATTACAAACAAAATGGCTACTCTCAATATTTCGGCAAAATCGATTTAAGGGCTCCGGTCTGATGCGTAAATTAACATTTTTAATAATAGCTCCGAAACTATTTGAGATATGAAATTACTTAGCATTACAAATATGTATATATATTTATAATACAAATATTTTATCCGAAACATATTTTTATAAAATCAATAACTTTCCATCTATACGCAATTATGAAAATTTTTTAACTTTTTGGACATTAAAGTTTAAGTATTGCGACCGTAAAAAAAAACTAACCTGAAATGTTGATGGATGTCGACGTCTCATGACCCCCCGAACCCTAAAAAATAGTCTTTGCAATGCCGTCTGTCTGTGTGTCTATAAAAACTTAAAATTAAGGGTAGTTTACTGAAGGGCGAAAAGAGAAAAATTTGGTTTTCTCAAAATCTGCTCAAACGATTTTGATTAAAATTCGTATCTAGGCGTTGATTAAGATTATAAATAAACTGGCTATTTTCATTTTCCTATGAAAATGATTTTTAGGGTACTTTACAGAAGCGTTAATTTCCGTATCTCCACAACTATTTGAGAAACTAAACAACTTATCATTGCAAAATTGTAGGACTATTAGAAATAAAAAACTTTTATTTGACATATATTTTTATAAAAGCAGCAGTTTCTGAGATATTTGCAAATATATTAATACAATTTTGTGAGCTTTAGTTGTAAACATATACTACTTAAGTCTTAACGCAATAATTCTCCAATGCCATAGAGTAATTAAATATAAGTATCTAAAAAAGTATGTTATTTTTCCTTAAATCTCTTAGGAGAAATGTTTGCATAGCAATGATCTATCTCCATTTTAGACTCAATAGTCAATATTTACATTTTTTATTGGTCAAAATGTATAAATGAATAATTAAATATCAATGCGATGACTTGAAGATCTGCAACACCTTATAAAATGTTAAAATTTTAACCAGAAATCGAAATTTTAATACGAAGTGTTGACCCTTGTGGAAGACATTAAACTGTTTGAAATGCTCTTAGATGGACAAAGATGCGCCTCTTTTCTCATTGATTCTATATCATTGTATACTATTTTATGCGTGTTCTTATGTGGAGTGGTGATGATACATTGTACATTATTCCGTTCAGAAATCTTACGAGATTATAGAAAAAGAGAGAAAGTCTGTGCGGTGCGCCGTACCATTTATTTTTTTTAGCACTACGTCTTATTACCTGCATGTTCAGGTTGTACACATTTGAAATAATTTCGCTAACGTGTTAGGGTTGAGGAAGTTTGAATTTTGAGAGGAAGTATGTCCATATTTGCTTTGAGGGAGAGTGAAAAAACTTCTAGGGAAAACCACCCTCAGTACATCCGACCAGGATTCGGCCCTCAATCTCCCTGTAATCAGCATTTTAATTTCTTGCAAGAGTGGAGCCTTAGACCATGCAGCAATTGAAGCATGTTGTATCCGTATTGAACTGCACTAATGAAGTAAGGATGAAGAAGTTATAATTCAGATTAAATGTACCATCATTTGCTCAATGGAATAAAGATAAATAACTTAGAAACTTCACTAGTCCTCTCTCGTACATCTGGCTTGAATTCGAGCGCTGACATGATCGTCACTAGATAACCAAACTTGTAGAGGCTGACTACTTTATCCACACATCCACTCATGCGTAAGGTCATATTTTTTTAAGAAAAACTTGTTTTAAAATAATTAGTATTTGTATTAATTACTCCATTTAGAGATCAGGAGAGTAGTATAGAGGAAAATCATCCAAATTAGCGCGGATAGAAGACTAGTTTCATGGAATTATTCCTAGAGCACGCAGTAGGAATCTAAAAAAACTTCTCGTCCATTCAATCTCTTCGTCAACGATGATCAAATGTATTGTAAGTAAAGCTTCTTCAACTACTCGGCCACATTTTTGTGTAAAAGTGTTGGATTTCAATTTTAAAAATAGCATTACCTTAATGAGATATATAATCAAATCACTATAGAATTAATATGTTTTAAAATATAATATATTAGAGATTGTGAAAACGTTAATACATTCTAATTTATTATTTAAAACATTTCTTAAATACTCATTTTGAACAAAAACTTCATATATATTTTTGAACATCTCTAAATATTTGTCATCAATCATCATTAAGATACATTTAAACAATTTTCTAAAAAAAAAATCACTATACAACTTGTCATGCAAGACCCTACTCAGATAAACATTTTAAGCAAAATATTTACACATTTTCGAGATGTTTTTATTTTTTAAAACACTCATTTGTAAACTACCCTTAATATGAGAGTTAAAATACAAATATTTCTAGGTTATCATATAATACATAACTATAAATTTGAAAAAGATCCACAAAACCGTTGTGGCTGTAGTTCAAGAGCTAAACGAGCATACTAAAAGAGATAGAGAGATTTCGGGATGAACATAATTGTTAAAAATAACAAACACTTTTTTAGTTTGGGGGAACATAAAACTCAATAATCAGGGGTCTAAAATGTTCATGATCCCAATCCTTACTCCATATGGGAAATACATTAATGAAAGGTTACTATATATTTATTCAACACGTCTCAAAAGTAACAGCTGCGTAACAAAAGTTCTGCATGGCAACACATTAAATTAATATTAACAAAGTTTAGAATCGTAAGTTAAGGTGTGGATGTACGGATGTAGGGAACGCGAGAAAAGGTAAGTGTTTTAACAGTTTTTTATAGAAAAAATTTTTGGCCAAAATAAATAAAATATTACCTAAGTACATACATAGTCTAGTTTTCCTCACCCGATGTTATCGACAGTGATTGATTATATCTCTTGAGCATAGTTGTATTAGAAATGACAAACTTTTTAAATGAAAAGGAGAAGGTGTAATTATGTTCTAGGACAACCTTGACAAATATTCAAAAACTGTTGAGGTCACAATATGAAGAAAATTAAAGTAATTTTTTTTATTGAAACAGTGTTGGTTTTATTTTGACCAAAGAAATGATTTGATATTTTTTTTAAATGTGAGGAAACATACCTTTTATAACATCCCCACCTCAAGGTCATGCCTATTAAAATATATTTACAGATATTAAATATAATGCATCATTATATACAAATATTCAAAAATTGTTTTGTTTTGTAACAAAGTTGCTAAGAAAAATCTTTTTTTACTCCATACTTCGTGTCCCGCTACCTGTTAGTTTTTTCCAAATATTTAGACTAATATGGTTGTGATGAGACAGTTAACATTTATATAAAGCGCAACTGAATTTTTCGTAGAGAGAAAATAAAGAAAATTCAGAGAAAGCCACCTCAGTAAACCCCACTATTATATTGACACCGACCTCCTTGTCATCGGAAAACCAGACAAGACGAGACTTTTACGCGTTTGTTCACGTGCCTTAACATCCAGGTGATAAAATCTAAAATCTAATTTATGTGTTTGCTAGACGCTTAAACTAACATTTAAGGTAGAGAACAATGTACTTTTCTTCAGCAAAATGTGAATTACACACTTTAATTATTGGCTAACAATTTTTTTGAAATATTTTTTTAAGAGTTTGGTTTTCAAAGAGTTTCTTCCAAATAAATTACTCACTGCTTAATACTAATGAGAGCATTGGTATGTCTATTATTCAAAGCATGCTATTAATAATTCTCATTTATTCGGTCTCTTTACCAAGGTTAGTATAGTCTAGTTTTTAAATATTATTTATTCTTTTGAAAACTGACAAAATTATTCTTTATTTAAAATTATTTAAAATTTTTAAAGTGGATCTACCAAATAAGCAAGATTATCTCATATCAAACAGTACATTACAATATTAGATTCAATACTAAACAGTTATATGATATTTGTTTATAATAAAATAATGTCGAACACATTTAATAAAATGTCTAATTAAATCTATTTTGAGATCTACCTAGGGTGGCCATCCACCAGTGAAGGCAAATTCGTGAATATGTCAGTAAAGAAATGAGTCAGCGTGCTTCTAACAAGAGCCTTCTACCGGACTTGGCCGAAGAAGTCATGGTGAATGAAATAACTTTAAGGTTGTCATGTAGGGTACGCGAAAAAGTGGTAGTGTTTTCCAGTTTTTTTAGCAAAACATTTTTTAAACAAAATGAATATAATATTTCTCCAATAGAAACATAAAGAGTTTAATATTCCTCACATGGTGATATCAATATTTTTCGAATATCGGTCAAGGGTGTCCTGGAATTTAACGATAGGTTTTCTCCTCTTAAAATTGTATAGTATAATGCTGCTATGCTCACGACAGATATTCAAAAATTGTTAATATTACCACGTGAAGAAAATTTTTTAATTTATGAAGAAATATTGTAATTGTTTTGGTAAAAAAGTTTTTATATAAAAAAACGCAAAAAACACTACCCCTAGCTTGCATACTTTATGTACCTTAAGAGCATTTAATTGAAATAGGAAAATAATATTTTTTCTCATTTTTAAGTTTTTTCAAATTTGTTAACATACATTTATTATTTAGTATCCCGTCTTACAACCCCTGGGAGTTGTGAAAGCTAAATTTATAGGAAGTGAACCCACATTTGCATGTATGGAGAATCTAAAACAATGTAGGAAAATCCACCCCCAGCCCACTCGACCGAGATTCAAACCCTGATATCCCCATATTCGGCATTCTATCTCATCACGAAACAAGCGCATTAGCTAACTACACCACCGAGGCTGGTGTCAACATAAAGGATTTAAAAAAAAGACACTTTGTATATTCGGCTAAATATATGACTAGATATAGCTATTTCTAAACCAAGCCACAATTGAAATGCAAAAAATAGAACGATCAACCATTTGCTAGAAACAAAATGCTATGTTTAATTTTAACATAGCGTCTCTGATATAATTTTATGTTGAAAATAAAAATCAAACCTTATATTGCAATGGATACGCTGATAAGTCTGAAAAGGGATCAGGACCAAAACTATCTCGAGTTTTGCAGATTTTTTTAGAAGGAATTTCCATTTTTCAGACACTTTAAAGAGTAGTACAAAAGATTGAAATTTATTTTTTTCATAAAATTGTCTTGTGTGAGGCTATATTTTACGCTCATCACGGTTTTCAAGGCGCAAACCCACCTTGAGAACGCTCCCCTTCAAAGATAGGTCAACTTCAAATAAAAGCGTTACCTGAAAGTGAGAGTAGTAAGCGGGCGGTAGGACTTGTGGCTGTTGACGTCACTCATGGGCGTGCCCCAGAAGTCGTTGCGGAAAACGTCCAAGACGGGGTTCAAACCCAGCACGTCTTTATTCTGGGTGATGGCCGGAATGTCATCGTGGACGAAATCACCGTGGAGTCCGTTGAGGTAGGACGCTAGGGCGGCCAGGAGCACGGCGCCATAAACGGTGACCTTGGCGCGGGGGCGGCGCATAGGAGGCGAGGGTCTGTGCACGGGGGGCCGCATCTTCACCGCCGCCCCATACCGGCCTTGGGCCGCCCCTTTAAACCGTACCCGAGTAGCCAACACTAAAGAAATAACGGACACACGCACCGAAACTACTTTTCACCCAGTGGACAGAAAGGTGATGCTTAATTGATCTATAATGTATTTCGGACATGCAAACACAAACGTGGGTAGTCCTTATATACTTGATGCTTGTATATTCCTAATGTTGACAGATTTCATACTTCAATATAATTAAGGTCGCCAATGTCTGCAGTGAGCGCATTATGCGTCAAACTCGTTTGTAGCTAACTTTCCCCATTTTAAATAAGCCTACTATTACAGAAAATAAAAAACTATAATGCATTTATTAATGTCTCTTATAAAAACCCCCAAATAATGGATTATATAATTTTTTTATCCTAATTAGTATTTTACCATAACTACGTTTTCTTTAATTTCCTTCAAAATAATACTTTAGGACCTACTTTAAATACACCCTAACCTTAAAATTCGAGAAATTGGTCAATTCTAGTTTACTTTCCTAACTGACAGAGAGTCAAGTACAAGGATCTTACATTTATAATCCTAAGTTGAAAAATATTTAGACTACTTGCCCGAATATGTTTCACTTCTAGTGTATTTGATTTCATTTAAACACGTGTAGTAGCAATGACACCGGTATTTACGTATGCTACGTATAATATCAAAAATAATCGAATAAAATATCAGTTTTGAATACAGTTCACTTCGTTTAAGGAACAAAGATTAAAAAAAAAAAACCCCCAAATAATGGATTATATAATTTTTTTATCCTAATTAGTATTTTACCATAACTACGTTTTCTTTAATTTCCTTCAAAATAATACTTTAGGACCTACTTTAAATACACCCTAACCTTAAAATTCGAGAAATTGGTCAATTCTAGTTTACTTTCCTAACTGACAGAGAGTCAAGTACAAGGATCTTACATTTATAATCCTAAGTTGAAAAATATTTAGACTACTTGCCCGAATATGTTTCACTTCTAGTGTATTTGATTTCATTTAAACACGTGTAGTAGCAATGACACCGGTATTTACGTATGCTACGTATAATATCAAAAATAATCGAATAAAATATCAGTTTTGAATACAGTTCACTTCGTTTAAGGAACAAAGATTAAAAAAGAAAGAGGATAGCAAGGTGGTTTATCGAAGGATTTAACCCTCAATGTCCGAGAACGCGCCTGAGACTGATTCCAGCCGACGTACCAGCGTCGAGCTTATAGAGGGGTCACCGCCGTTCTGAAACGGCGCATGCGTCGAACGTTTCACTAGTCGGTTTTGAATGCGCTTGCGGGCCTCCCACGACTCATTCAAGTGACGACGAGTATGCGCTCGGTGCAGGGCTATGCAAACAATGTAATCGACTTTCAACAAGTTAAATACGTGTCACTTTTTAGATTAGATGTTTCAACACTTCTTTTATCCTATATTTGTTGTAGTGTTTTTTTTTAGTCGAAGAAAAGCGATAAATAAAAGTTTAATAGTTCTCAAATTTGATGCTCCATCACAAACGGAGGGTTAACAAAATGAAATGGTGAATTAAATTCAGACAGTCAAGCATGTTACATTTATTTATGTTGGAGTAGATTAAAAAATATATAGAAATCCTCCCCACTGGTTCTCCACGCTAGAACGAAGTTTACGTGTATTGCGCTTAAACTGAAGAAAGCACATTTATCATAGTTTATCTAGGGTGCACTGTAAAAAAACCATTTTAAACATTAACGCGATGAGAAATGTGTTTCACCTTCACATAAACCAACATAAAATTTTAAGGTATTATTCCCGTGTGTTGTAAAGTTTAAGCACGTAGCTGAGTGGTAAGGGTAATGAAGTTATTGTTGATGGATATGTCTTTTGTTTTAAGGGATCTTCAAAAATTAATCTAACATGATTTACTAATAGTCGAATAATACGATGAACAAATGCAGCTAGTTTTTTTTTACTAGAAGATCCTCTAATATTTTCTTTCCCGTCGATATATTTTTTGTAAGCCCTTAGATAGTTACCGATTGGCTCGTGGTTACTCCAATTTATAAGGAATTGTATCGTAACTTTAAATTGCACGATTAAAGTTATATTAACATTATCAGTAGAAATAACATCCCCTTACTCTCAACTCTCACTAAACTGATAAATATTAATATTAGACCAATGGTACAATTTTCGAGTCCTGAAGGGCAACCATAAACATATTTTAGCAAGCTAAAACAAACTCTAACAGTTATCATATATTTATATTTCAAGCCATGTGATAAGTATACCTTGATTTTCCTACGAATGTATATATATTTGGATTATATTTTAGAAAGAGCAAATATAATTATTATGTTCAACATTGATACGTCCTAAATATGTTACTATATTACTTAGTTTTATTGTAATAGGTATTATTGATCATTCCTATATCATACGACAGCTGCATATTACATTACCTAACGTATGATTGGATCTATTAATTATTTAATCAGTGAGATAAGTCCATCCATAATAAAAGTTGAGGTAGCTCTACCACGTTTTATAAAAAGTATCAATTACAATAAAATATAATTAATAATACTATAAACTTCTATCAATGGTGACCATATGGCAAGTTTGTATCTTCTAAAATACTATTCGTATTGTTTTTTCACAGTGTCTATATATTGTGATCTGTTATTTGCTAGGGGGCTATCCACGCTGGTGGTAGCGTCGTATAACGCTTTAATTCCACAACAGAGTGGATCAGTGGTTCTCAAACTGGAGTACGCGAGTAACTTTCAAGGAGTATGCGAGCAGCTCTTGAGAGAAGATGGGCCAAATGACAGGAGAAACAAACGTAGCGGGGAATGAAAGGGGGTGGGGAATTTTCGAGGCGATCAGGTAAATTTTCTTCTGTGATTGAGAACATGATATTTGTCATTTGGGGAAAACTTAACATGGCAGAACATTAGACATATTATCTTGGCCAAGGGGTACAATCTAAAAATAAGTTCGCTAACAACTGGAGTAGAAGACAGGGATGTCAAGGCTCGAATTTTGACTGGGTGCACTGTAATTTGCCCTTGGCCATTTAATGATATTATGGTTATGTTCTATCTAATCAATCGTCTTTGAATTTATCTTTTAAATTATTATTAGCACCGCGTCTTACTACCCGTTCGGGTTGTACGCAGTTATCTTTTAAATAAAGTTATCAGTAACCATTGTGTTAAACGTTGTTTTTTAAACCTGGTTTTCTAAAAGGCTAAGCCCCTACAATGATATTATTGACATTTAATTGATCAAGCCACTAATTAGGAAAAGATCGTTTAGGAGTTGGTAAATTATTTATATGAGACTTTTATTTGAGTCCAAGTTTAAAGGATTTTTGGATTAATCTTCTAGTGGTGCAAAAGTACGGAGGGCTTAATAAAAGTCGATGACTTTAAATCAATATTGGGTGGATAATATGTGATAATATTCAATGGAAATATTACTTGTTTCAAGATAAGCACAAGCTGATCTACTTCATGTGCTAAGAAGAAGCCTTAAAGTTACGCCAGAGACATTTGTACGCGGCTCTGCGTGCTTTTGGTTTATTTATTTATGAATCATCCAGTAGAAGTGGTACGAGTAATTTTGAGTTCTCTATTAATGTTGACTAATAATAGCCTATCCTATACAAGACTTCAATAATTTTTAGATGTTTAAATCTAAATCTTTCACTTTTAAACGTCATTACTTTGGACTTTAACGTCGATGATTTCAAAATAATAATATTTAGAGTTCCTCTGTGGAGTGATGTAATAGTTTGGTATCATGAATAGAACCTGGAAAAGTCTGAGGACATCTTTTGAAATATTTTTTAAAAATTCTACATATTCACAATCTAAATTTTTTTAAAATTGTGGCCAATATAAAACCATTTAAATAGGAATATTTAGAAATATGTTCAAATTCTGTAAAAATATTTTTTTTAAATACACATTCTAAAACTATGCTGAACAAACTCTAGGTATATAAAGTAGTTTTCTTTTAACATTTTTAATATTTATCTAAATTCAACAGATTTCTGACATGATTCGTATTCATACACAGCTACAGTTATTAATATATAGTATATAGCTTTGTTCATTGTTATATATGTATATATTATTTATAAATATATCAAATATTAGCCTCTTACTATTGTTTTAACGTGGTTCATAAGTAAGACAAATTATTTTAATTAGATAGTTTGTTTTTATCTAAATAAAAATGGGTCACACATAAAATATGAACATATTTTCAAGCATAATGAAATTCTATATCTTTCCCCCTAAGTACTGACAAGATTGTGATTTATATGGTATAACAGTAGAAAATGGTAACATGGTAATAGAAAATAATTAAATTGTAATATATAGTGTATTTAAAAAATTTACTAAAGTTGGCTAAATTATAGGAGCCAATCCTTAAAATTGTCTACATTAAATGACTATAACAAATCTTTTAGTAACTTTAACCAGCCAAGTATT
Organism: Timema genevievae; assembly: GCA_902155825.1. Classification (NCBI taxonomy): domain Eukaryota; kingdom Metazoa; phylum Arthropoda; class Insecta; order Phasmatodea; family Timematidae; genus Timema; species Timema genevievae. The sequence continues at coordinate 52,784 of CABFWO010004700.1, forward strand.
GAAAAATTATTTTTAGAAATAATCACAAAGATGCAATATTTAGGTATATTTTAAAATAATTAAATATATTCATACATACCATTGGTCACTTTCTATTTATACGTGAATAAATATGTTCCTGCTTATAGCCTGATGATCAATAAAATTGTTCAAATTCGGGGTCAGTTCAAATATACATGTAAGTAGACCTCGGAAGTTTTAACTTTCAATATTTTAACTGAATTGTGTAGTTGTGTATTACTACGCTCGAATATAATGTGAGTTTTGAAGTTATTAATTTAAAACTACCTTTCTGATTTAATAATTTTGAAACCATCATTATCCAATTCATATCAAACTATAATTATTCTCGTACTTTTGATTTGATACAATAATCTATATCCACCCTTTTGAGTTTTTTAATTAACTGAAACCTTTTTTTAGATAGGATTATATTATTCTAAAAATTTGAAAATATGCTTTTATATTTGTGTGCAAAAATAATTAGTTTTTAACTGTGGTAATTCCACAAAAAGCAACTGAACTGTGAACTGGGTGATATATAATTAAATCTATGAGAGTTTCAAGAAACCTCAAAAATACTTTTGAACACCAACCAAAAAGAAAATATATAGTTATCTAGAGGAATAGATTCGTAGCTTTTTATTATTTTATTTTTTTAACTTTTAAACTCATTGTAATAAAATGCAGGGACACTTTAGCCGCAGGCCTTCAGGGATTTACTAAAGCAATGTTGAAAACTTAATACCATAATCTACAAATATTTTTATTTATTAGTGTCAAAAATATTTTAGATGAGTGATAAAATATCTACCGAATTTTTTTTCAACATACTTTCTTCTCTTGAACAATAATTATTTAAATCTGTAACTATTTTTTAAAAAAGTTTTTCCTCCGGTGAATCAAATGTTTGTTAGAGTTTCATAATAATGAGTGTAGAAAATAAACGGCATGAAAAGAATCCATAAACCTTTTTTATAAATATGTGAACATATATTATGTACAGTTCATTTACCCTGAAAGGTAGCAAACATTCCTTAACGAATTTAATTATAAGCCTATCATATAAGTTACACCATAGTGGAAACGTGAAAAGTGTACTTACTACCATTTAAGTTAAACGGACTGTACGTAAAAGTATGCATGTTATTTTTGTATTGATATAAATATATATATATACATATATTTAAATATAGATACAAATAAAAACATGCACATACATATAAACACAATTACACACTAAATTTTAATGAGAAGTGAATTAGTTGTTTTTAATTTAAACTTATTTTATATTTGATATCATTTATTAGAGCATATTATTGTAGATTTACGTGATATTAAAATGGTAATGAATGATCTAACAATCAACGGTATTGTTATAATGCCATATACAACCCCACCATTGTAAACCTTTAGGCTATCATTCGACAGAATCATAGACCTAGCTTTGTAAATAAAATACACAAATACATGCCTATATGCTAAAATAATATCTCTCTCTAAAATATAATACAATCATAAAATAGACCAAGCTGTAAAACAATACAAAGTTCAAAGTACGACGATAAATAAAAAAACCCAGCTCGTTTCATGCCGATGTTAACATACGGTTAATCTTGATTTATAAACCCTAGTGTTACTCACCATTGGGACTACGGTCGGGCAGGTAGCCCCCGGGTCCACAAAACGACGATTATCTGATAGTGTGTTCATCAGAGTCCCTCTATACCCCTCAAACTACCCCCCTTCAGTATGGCGGCTACCTATTATGTCACGGTCATTATCGGCGATGTTCCAGATTAACGCTAACATGTGCAGTATTCAGGCATATGATTGATATAACCACCCTCCTCCCCTTTCCCTCCCCATAGTCCAGTCATACTGACAAACACCTAACTAGGTTACCAGAGAGGAGTTCAACGAATGGGTTTTCAAGGGAAGCTATGGTTTCATGGAATAGTTCGTGAAGTATATTCTTGATTGTGAACAAAGGCCTATACATTTGGTTATCACACCTGCATCGTTGGGTACAGCGACTAAATGTTGGGCTCGTTTGGTGAGTTAGTGATGGAAAAGTGGTGTTTTTAATCACGGTAAGATGATAAAGGGTATTTTATAAAATGTTACTCTCCACTCTCAGTCTCTCTTTCTTTCTTTCTAACTAGGGTAATAGAATGCAATATTCTCTGTCCGATTAAGTAACTAAACGCGTGTATCCCGGATGGGTAGTAAGATACAGTGTACACAATTAAACAATTATGATTTCACAAGCCCAAACTTGTGGATAAGTTTTGTTTAGTACTGCGTTTTACTAAATGTTGGAGCTATACGCCTATGTTCTAGTTACTCTAATGTGTTAGGAAAGAGGAAGATTGAGTTTAAATGGAGTGTACCCGAATTTGTGTGGAGGAAAAGTGGAAAACCACCTTAGGAAAAATCACCCTCAGTACACCCGACTGGGATCGAACCTTGATCTCCCCATCGTCGGTAGTTTAGTCTATTACGAGAGTGACGCCTTAGTTCATATCGACATCAAACCAGATTTATAGAATAGTGGTTAGTTAGTAAGGCTATAGGAACGGAAATTGTCCTCGGTAGTCTTGGGTAAAGTTCTCACCTCAGGACCCGATCATCATGGGTTCGAACTCAACCGGGGACGACTGATTTTTCTTGAGCGATAAAAATCCATTGCACAACTTATTTAGGTGAGGAAGTAAATCCGTCATTCCCATGTCTATTGCAGCATGTAAAATAACTCTGTAAGCTAAGTGAAAATAAATTCCCGGCTAAATTAATTAGTTCAATCGCTTTCGTTCATAAAAATTTTCGTCTGGTGATTTAATCAGTCTGTTCTGAAGATACATGTTAAATTCCTCAAATAAATAAAACATAGATATAATATTTGTTTGTAGACACTGATTTTATGTTTTTTGGTGACCAAAATAAACTAATAGTTGGATAAGAATGTTATATTATATAAATAAATATTACAATTATTGGGGAAAAGGTTGCTGACCTAGGTTAAATTAGACTCCAATTATTGTGTTGATATACTTTTGTTTTATTAGAACATGCATGTCTAAACATTTTCTATAGTTTTATCGTTTAGTATTAAGTGAAATTATTGTTTCTGGTGTTTAATGTTCAGTGCTATGTTTTAAATGCAAGGTTAAGATAATAAATAATTGTCGCTTTTATAACTTGACGTTAGAAAGTGATTCTTAAATTACACGTTTGTAAGATAAGTTGTTGTTATTGATCTATTTAAAAAACTTAAAGAAAAATCATAATAATATATTATTAACATGAGACAGTTTTCTACGGAGAAAATTATTAAATTTTTATCTTTTAAGCTAACCTAAGTAAAAATAGATCTAATTAAATATTTAACTTTGAGAAAAAATTATTAAATTTTGTCAGATATCTTACATAGAGGTCAATAACAATCTGTAGATTATATAGCTGAGAATGCATTTTAACTTAATTGCAAAAACATTAGATATTTAAATTAAAGATAGCATTATCGTGTTGACGCGCCTAAACATTAAAATTTTACTCTTTTTCCCCACTTTTTAATTTACCATGAAATATTCTTGCAAAACCGACAATTTAATGCTTATAGAATACATTTTCCTAGCAATAATTTTAACAATTTTACCCTGACCCTTTCAAACCAAAGAACGAATTTATCAAGTAATCAAATTTAAAGAAAATTCTAAGAGCAAAACAGTTAAAGATTTTTATCATTTTATAATAATGAAACCCGCAACATCAGACATGCGAACTAAAGTGTCAGTCTCGTCAAGCTTGGTTTAACGATAATGGGTATTTGGGGTTCAAATCCCAACCAACCAGACTTACTGAGGGTCGACTTTCTAAATGATTTATTATCTTGTACACAATTTCAGATACATTTATTCTAAATTCACCTTTCTTATCTCTACCTCGGTTAGAATAAATATGCGGATAGCCTGTAAGAAGTAAGGAATGTTATATACATACACACAAACACACACATAATATAGGTGTTTAAAGATTGCAAAATATAAGGAATTAATATAATAATACTTAAGGATAATTAATAATTGTATTTAATATTGATAAAATCTGTAATAAATTAACTTTTTTAGTGATTGTAGATTAGTTTAAATTTGTGTGTGTCTTTAATAATTAATAATATAAATGAATGTTTAAACCACATCATAATTAGCACTGGTCATGTATAGCTCAGAGGTAAATAATTGGCACACTAAGACAAAGGTCCCTGGTGTGATTCTCGTGTTCAGGTGTAATTTTTCAACTAATTGAATTAATTGAATTGTATTCCACCCCAAATGGTTAGTGCTGAAATTACAATGATTTGCAGCGTGTTTTTATATTCATATTAAAATGTCTTCATAATTTTCGCTAACCCAATTTTCGAGATAATACTTGCATCAAACAAATACACTTAAGAATACCTCAATGAGGTCGACGGTATCTGAACTTGACGATCTCTCAACGGTAGTCAACTGTACCAGGTAGATCGAAGGCTAACGTTTGGGAACGACTGTGATAAGACTACCCATGTCGAGACGAGTAGTGGCGTGTGAAAATGTTCGCGAATACAGCCGTAATTCCTCCCGACTATATCAGGGTGCGGTGTGCATGTGTGTGTGCATGTGTGTGTGTGTGTGTGTGTGTGTGTGTGTGTGTGTGTGTGTCTGTGTGAATCTCCTCTCTCGTGAATGCAAGTCAGCACCGAGCAAGCCAAGGGACGTGGCATATGTTGATACGGCGTCGCTGTGAAATATAGGCTAAGCCGGAGGATAATGAGCCCTGAGGGGGTGCGATTACACTTGCACCCCGCTGGTTAATCTGCTAGCCACGATGAGCGCGCTCACATGTACCGACAGACATATACACATACATACATATTTAGAAGAGTTTCAGAATCCCTTGAAACTTACCCCATTCCTTTACATTGGCAACAAAAAAAAATTACATTTATTTATATTATATCCACGTTTCATTTTTTGCATTTAATGCAAGAGTGCAGTAGTGCCAGAACGCACATGAACGTCGTCTGAATCCTAAATTAACTTATTGGACCAGAGTATAGTACCTAAATGACTCATCAGACCACATTTAGCTCTGACCTGGGTTAATAGCATATTAAGAAACGTTAGCTGTAATGTAAAATTCAAGCCATAATGGCTGCTGTGAACTAACTTTTATATAATATACGAACCTTGTGTGTAACAGCTGCATACTGGGGATAAATCAATTATAGTAGGAAGACTTAGTACGGTACATTAAAGCTAACATTTTTACACTAAAACTACCCCAGTCACTTCACATTGAGAGAGGCGCTTCGATGATGTCATACGTTCACGCCCTGCCTCTCACACAAAAACAAAACTCTCTCTCATTATTGCTTGAAAACACCCTTACTTGCAGAGATATACAATATTACAAATAATGATCTCAATGTAGCCACAACGCATCAATTTTTTCTAAACAAATTCATGATTTAAAACCTTTTTAGAATAATCCACCCCTGACTTGACACAATTTAATTATCAGCGAAAACAAAATTTGGAGTTGTCTGTATTGGTCTCCTTCCCAATAAATTTACTAGCTATCTTAATTATGTATTAATTCGTGGCCATATTTATGGATAGTTTCATATCTAGAGTACGTAAAACATTCCATTGAACCAAAACCACATAATCTAAGGGTACGGCTTATTTAGAAACCTATGTCATGTGTGCCCACTTTGCTATTTGCTGCTCCAAGTTCATTTTTCTCAAAGAGCATTGGTGTTTTATATAAGTGTAGATAAATTATAAGCTTGATAATATCAAATGGTTCTGAGAGTGAATGAGATTTTTATCAAATTCTGATGATTTGGCATTGGCTAAATATGAATGAAAATGAATAAGCATATTTTCAACTATTAATTTGGTTTGCGGATAGCTTAGACGGGTATTAAGACTCGAGCTTATAAAAACCAATCAATTTAATATCAGCCCGTGTAATCTATTGTACAATATATGTATATGTATATAAATGAGTTGGTCTTTGTATGTTTCTTTTAAACCAAAAACCATTGTAGAGATTGCGCTGAAATCTCATATGGTTATAGCTTTTACGTTCGGTTAACACACAAATTATATACTCTCTTTAAATATCCAATAAAATTGATTTTCTTAAAATAATTTGTCCTAAAACATGCAATAAATGTTGCAGTCTTCTATTAAATGTAGAATTTGTTTTTTCTTTCTTACTTGATCGCCAAATCAAATTCAATCCAAAGAGTAATTACATAATACATTTCAATCTTAAATCTAAAAAACTATATTTAGTGTTGGTTATTTTATATTAATTTTAGTAAGAAAATCGTGTTTATTTAATATCTACTAGCTGGTGTACCCGTTCTTCGCACGGGGAATCTATAAAAAAGCTTTGTTATTTTTATTATATACAATTAACCACGGGGAATAGTAATGTGGAGTGTGACGTCACACTCCACGTATCACCCGCTCTGGTTGAACTGTGTGTTGGTCGCGTGTGACGCTAGAGGGCAGGTCGGCCGCCTTCCTCTCTGGCCTGCGCGTGGCGGGACCTCAGTTCAACTCCACGCACATGCGTTCAACTCCATGCACGGTCCACGAGCTTTTCACTTTTTGGAGAAGTCAGGTCTAAACAGTTGTACTGTGATTCACAATATATCGTTAAAGTAACTAGAAAAATTACATGTCAGATGTGTGATTCACAATGTGTCGTTAAAGTAACTAGAAAGATTACGTATCAGATGTGTGATTCAGAATGTATCGTTAAAGTAACTAGAAAAATAAAATGTCAAAAAAAAAGTGGAAAAGTTATACGACTTCAATGATTTTAAAAGAGTTAAATCATTATAAAAGAGTATTATGAAGAGTTACATCAAAAAGAGTCACATGGTAGCAGAGCTAACAAAGCGTTCCAGGACATTGAATCTAGTTAAACACTTTTGTCAACTGGGACAAAATACTAAACAAACAACTCTTGATAGTCAACGCTGCAACATAGAGT
>CABFWO010004701.1:0-12491 GCA_902155825.1 Timema genevievae
GAAAAAAAAAAAAACCTTCTTGGTAAAAAATAATTTTATTTTAACATTAAAAATTGATACATCGAAATTTATAAAATAAGTTTATATAACCATAGATATCTCTTCAGAGTGAATGAAAGAAAACATTTGAAACAAATAGTAGTGTAGTGGAGTAGTGGAAACCACTTTGAAAATATCACCTCCTGCGCACCCGGCCAAAATTTGAATCCCGACCTCCCAGTCCCCGAAAAACTAAATGAGTGTGACGTTACGCCCGCATGTCCACCGATATTAGTTTTAATCACTACAAATTGCTTATGTAGTTACTATACAAATGTGACTAAGATGTTGCAAAAGAGAAACATACAACTCAGTGGGTATCAGCACAACTCACGCAAATAGTGGGCTGCTACAATAAGCAAAGTCGGAGTTTTGTAACCAAAAGGAGTACAAGCAGTTTTTTAAAATCATTTTAACTACTTACCTCTGTATTAATTCGGATTTTGCACCTTCCTATAGCCATTCTAATAGATGAACAAAGTAAATATAAAGCTATAAGCTCAACAAGTCCTGTGACTACACCCGAAGTACACCATGACCCCAAATAGGGTTGCGATCCCTTGGTTGGAAACTACTATAGTAGAATTGGAGGATGGTAAGGAACTAGTCTTACCAACTATCTTACTTTATCTGAAGAATGTTGTATTTGATTCCTATAGGGTGACATTTTGAATAATTTGCTTGTATATGAAGACCATTAAACGAAACAAGGACATTTAACAATGAAGAGAAATATGTAGTTTAATTATTGCATTACCAAGCAAATTTAAATGTTTTAAAATTTTTAAGCAATCAATTATTAAAGTTGATAATATGTATTTTACCAATAAGCTCCTATTATGATCATTTTAAATTATTTTCTCTACTCGCCATATTACCTAAAACTCTCTAATGAAAATGTACTACTATACGTTGTGTAGTTCAAACTTCTTTACAATATTTGAATTGTGTGTGTGCTAAATGCTAATTATGCTAAGCTACTAATACTTTTTGGCTTCAATGTCTGATCACTGGAACTATAACTTTTACATAAGTGTCAAACGGGTGAACTGAAACACTTTATAGCTGTTCTCAACAATGGATAGTTCTATCCATTCCATTTCCATCGAATTTAAATTTATGTGGGATTTGTATGCACATTTATTTAAGTTTATTATATAATATGAACAAATAATAATAATAATCATAAAAAATCAGAATATTTACTCTTTTATATTTAAAAAAACACAACTGCATTGCGCACCCTTTAATTTATAAATTTAGCAAATATCTATCAACATTAACTGTAACCTCTTAATATTTTATATTCTCCAAAAAAACTCTTAACAGATTTGTTCGATTTCCGAAACATCTAAATAAATATTACTGCTAGAGCTACTGCTTTTGGCGCCTTTAAATTAATTATATCATCACTAAACCCAATTCTAGTGCTAGAGCTATCTTTAAGAAAGGGTATGTACTATTTGGTTCATAGTCCATAAATTATATCATAGATGGCTCTATCAGTTAATATGTGACTCCGAATTTCGTAAAAGGTATTAGAAAAGTATAGCACCAAGAAGTATTTCAAAAAGAAAATTCACCCATTTAACAAATCTATTGTCTCATTATGCTTATTTATATTCCCATAAAAGTTTTAAAAATAAAATGATTTATTTTTCTCCGATGAAAACGAAAGTGATACAAATACATAAAGGATTTGCAACTATTCTTTACTAATTCTTAATCAATTTTGAAAATGTAGTGTTTAAAACAGATAGCTTACTTTTAATAAGCTTAACATCAATTTTGATTTTGGAATTCAAATTTTAATTATGGGCGTGTTTTCACGGTTGACCTGGTATCGATGTTTACGACTAGAGCGTTTTCGCGGTTGTCCTAGTTTTGATCTTAACGAAATGTTTATGACCGAAACGATAGCAGAGCTTGGTGTGGTAACGATTTTCTTGACCAGACTAAACAGTATAGTTACGACCAATGAGCCGAGAATTTGTGCGCCAATTTCAAAACAGGATCATTTCTTATGTTAGATTTAAACGAGTATAACTTTGTATTCAATGGATTTTAAGTTTTCATAAATTAAAATGGACAGAAATGACTAATTAGAAATACATGACAATAAGTAGGTATTTAAAAACAGTTTAGCTATAGATAAAAGAGAGTACTATAATGATCAAGAGCTATTTAATATTACATACATAGGTACTTCATGTTTTCTTAAGGTTATTTTTGAGAAGATATGGTTAGCTTGATATTATGTTGATATTATGTTAGGACTATTCAAAATAAGCACCGATCTAACTAATAATAAAATAAAATAGCTCATTTTTCATCGATTTGCAGTACATGTAATATGATTACATAAATTATAGTACTAGCTGTTAGATATACTCTACCACAACCGCCATTTTTGTTTAAGAAAAACATCTCAAAATCGTTTTCACACTCTACCTTGGTCAGAACCACTTGGTCGTAAACCCTCGATACCAAGACGTAACCAAGTCAATCACGAAAACTCGCTTACTTACAAAGAGAATGATGTCATATTTTGAAATGTTAGGTTCTATACATTTTATGCATCAAGATCTTAAGATAACTGTATTTTATGCACTATTAACACAATTCCTACATTTGACATATTTAAATAAATACACTCCTAAAATTATAATAACACTACAAAAAGAGATGTAGGCCTATAGTTTCCGGAAAATAGTTAAAATCAAACTTTTTCTCTAGCATTGGTATTTAATCTGGGGTACGTGTACCCTCGGGAGTACTTTGAGACATTTTAGGGTGTATGTAAAATTAATATAGGCCCTAAGTTTATTTATATATATGTGTAGTGTAGTGAATAATCAAGGCCTGATTTAGGGTGTATCCATAAGAAGAGCGGTCAATTTTTTCTTTCTCTCCTAGATGTAGATTATAGAATATGTGTAGCTTTCATTATGCAGCAACCACTTTGGGGGGTAGAAAGTTGAAGAGAAGTTATATCGTGGGGTACACAAATACAAACAGTTGAATACTTGTGCGCCGGGCCCTCCATGTTACTTGGACAGTATGACGTATGTGGTTCATGCGTGATGGGGCACCATTATATTTCAGTAGTGACCATAGCTTATCTGGATGAGTGTTTCATGCAAAAATTGATAGGCCTGGCAGGACCAATCACCTGGCCTGCACGCTCCCCTGATCTCAATTTAATGAACTATTTATTACCTGTGGCGATATCTCACGGCCATTGTTTACGCAGCACCTACTATGGACATTGCAATGTTTCGCCAGCATGGTGAACAAGGCTGCAAGCAGATCTGTGGTACATCTGAGATGTTTGAATGTGTCAGACAATCAATGATGCGGCGTGTGCGGTGTGCATTCAGGCGCAAGTTGGACAATTCGAGAATGTGATGTAGCACTGCTGGTATACAGACAGGGATGCAGCTACACAAACAGGAGCTATTAGGTCTACTAACAATTCCAGCAGAACCTTGGACAGCCTAATTTCGAAAACCATTTAACACAGGATATATGTTAATTTTGACTTATTGTGTTGTTTTGAGGTCTACTATCCACAGTTACTTCCCACATAAATCCATACACGCTATTATTATGGTCTCTACCGTACCTATCTAAACCTAACCGTTCATACGTTAATAAATAATTAACAATATGAGTATTATTGATCAAATAAACGATTTAATTTCTATAGTAAACAATATCATACACTGGAAACGATCATGGCTCAACATTATAATGCAAGTCACACAAAATATAGTAAATATGTATGTTTCTTCATTTCTTTTGATTCTAGCTTTAATTTTACGATATTTAAAATCATCAATCTTTATTAAACCTGGTATTATTTGATTTGCTGACTTCTTAAGTAATAAGTATGCACTAATGATGATGATGATAGTAATAGGCATGTATTGTAACCAAAACAAAGAATTTTTTTTTATAAAAGTATTTATAAGATAAGGTATTATTCCCTATTGATACATTGGAATTAATTCTCTAAGTACTAAGTTACCTTAATTACTTCAAATTTACATTATTATCTTCATGAATAAAACATCTCACTGTTTCTTTTATGTTACTAGGAGTGAACCATCTGAATAGATTATTGTTGGTGGTATGGGGTAGTGAACGGATGCATGACGCTCCAGTCTCTCCACTAACAATGTCTGTAACAATAACTTATGGGTTTGAACTTCATTAATCACTTTCATTCAAACACAGAACAGTGGAGTTTTTTTTAGGAATGTGATAGCTGTCACAAGGAAAAACAGGAAAAGGAATGAATTCAGATTTCTGATCAAGAGTTGGTGTACATGAGATACTAGAGGAAGTATGGTTGAGATGGTAAGGTCAGGTAATAAGGATAAAAAAGGAAAGAATCCCAAGAAGAATTATAGAGATGAAGTATAGGAAAAAGACTGCAAGGGAGATCAAGAAAAAGATGGGAGGAGCAGATAACAGTAAATGTGTGAGTGGGATGAATAAAAGATGGAAGAAGGAAGATGGAGGCATTTTAATAAACAGACCCGGGCCACAGGCTGGAAACAGTTCATGATGATGATTCAGAACAGTGATTTTGTTTTCTAAAGCGAAGTAAGAAGCAATCCATTTTGTTTTAAAGCGAGGATATTTTAATAAATAAATAGAACACACTTTTTTTGGGTTTTTATTTTACTGTCCATCTTTATGGTTTCAAAACCATGTTACAGTCAATGAATAGAGCATAATTATTTTAATCCTAACTATTTGTAGTGTTGAAAAAATTTACTTATTTGATTATTTCTACACCACCAACTGGAGGAATGAGAGGATACATTTTTTTCTTTTAAAAAAAATAATGGCATTAAATCTTGTAAGTTTGGACCATATTAGGAACACAGATTTTCAACACTTAAATATTCACAATCACACCTTCAAGGTGACAAAAATAAAAATAAATTATTCTACTTTTATCAGAAATGATAAATAATTTTGTTTAGGCCTACTAAAGAGTTTCTACATAAGAAGAATCTCAAAACTTTACATAAATAACTGTCAAAAATGACAAAGCAAGACTAGATTTTGAGAAAAACATTTCAATTATTCTTAGTTATCTTATGTTTGTTAATCCATTATAGAGTGATTTTATCGTACACTAAGCCTACATATTTTATATGATTTTGAAAATATTAATACAATACACATTAGATACAATGATTTGGAAAATTTGAGGACACTACACATGTATGATTTTTGAAAATATCTATTCTCAATATTTTAATCAAGCCATTTTGAGTATGTGCCATACATAAACTTATCTTCAATCATTACATTTCATCAACTAAGACAAATATTTTTCTGCCTAAATAAATTAAAAATCAAAATACTGGATTGGATAACTTGTTTCCAAATATCTACTTTTTAGAGCTCATCTCATCCCACAAATAACACCACTTTAGGTAGGTAATACAGTTTGAGCTAGGTTTTGCATCGGGGTCTTCATAAGAAAACAATTCGATTGAAACCAGTGAAATCACTTTATCTTAAGTATACCAATATAAAATATAAATTTCAAACAATTTTTTTGACCGATCCCAATTTCGCTGTTATCAGGTTTAGAATGCAGAAAACCACAAATGAATGCAATTTCTAGTTCAAGCTTAGTTCCTGTTAATTGGCTGTGAAATGGGCTCTAAATCCTGCAGAAGTAGGTACTATGCCTGCATAGTAAATATCAACCAACCAATCATAGGCCTACTGAAAAAGTCACTCACAACCATGTGGGAAATCAAAGTAAAATTATATTACGGTTGTGGAGTCGATACGCCAGCTTTCAACTCCAACTCCTCTATTTTTATACTGTTCAACTTCGACTCCATGATAAATGGCTAAACTATATTAATTAGTATTAACAAATTTATTGCAGTAAAATGTTCCAATACAAATGACTTCATGAGAAACTTCTTTGACATTATGAATGGATATTTAAATATATATAGGCCTATATCATCATCAACTGTTCCCAGCCTGTGGCCGGGTCAGTTTAGTAAAATGCCTCTATCTTCCTCCTCTATCCTTCCACCATTCTTCCTCCTTTAATTCCTTCCATTCTCCTCCTCCTCTCACTTAAACACTTTCTATTATCTGCTCCTCCTATCTCTTTCTAGTGTGTTGATATTTGAATAAATTTGTCAGTTCAAATTACAAATATTGGTCCTAAAGAATAAAGAAGTAGAGAATTAAAATTATATATTTACTGTATATTGTTATATTATTATAGGTTTTTATTTTTCAACTGAGTCAAAGTTGGTACATTTTTATTGACTCCGACTACACAACCCTGAATTGTATGACTCAATTGTCTGATTGATCAAATCACAGCATTAAAGTTTTAGGTCTAATATTTTACATCTACGCATGACAACTTGGCCATTACCTAATGGAGTTGTTCTTCATTTATACTTATGCTAGTGATACAAATTACTATACAAATCTACATAAATACACTTCAAATGTTTAGGCCTATAATATCTACTCTACAAACATTTATTTATTTCTATCTCCAGACACACATTAAACTTATGCAAGGAATGTTATCAACCTATTGAGTTATGTGGTCACTCTTAAAGAGCATTGCGGACAATTTAAAGATAATCATTATCTTAAATAATAAATGCACATTATTTTTACCATAAATTCGAAATCATTATTTAAAAACATATTTCAAAACTACAGATTCTTTATCTGGCCATAAAAAAAAGTCAAATATCTACTGTAAAAATTTGATTTTAAGTTTTAAAAAAAATAACTCTCACAGCGCTAACCACCAAAAAAAAAAAAAAAAAATTAAATATATGTCTTGTGACGTAAATTACAATAAAAATAAAACATAACCATTTACACCTGTACTTGATGTAATGTATTTTGAGTAACTACCTATGTTCATATTTACAAATGCACTAAACTAAACCTAGGCCTATATCTACTAAAAGTTACTAATTAATATCATGTCGAATTTTTCAAAAGATAGCAATGAAAGTGATTGATTGTACATGATCAGTCATAAATAGTTAATATGATAGGATTACTAATGTACTGGACAGCCATGGCAAGAGAGGCGATCTATGACAGATAGCAGAGGGTGCTTAAAACTATTTGCTTACTAATACTATATTATCAATAAAAAGTGTTATCAAACGAGTCTAATAATACTTCCCTAAGGATTACTGTAGGCCTATAGTTAGAGTTTTCATAACTTATTGAAAGAACAAAATGTATTAATAAAACTCTTAGGCATGTTTTTGTTTTGTGGTTGTGGCAACAAGAGATATATTACATGAAATAATACATTAAAAAGCATTATATTCACATTTGTATCGTGCTATAACTGTCCACCAAAATAAATAAAGGTTTTTATAACTTAGAGAAAGAGCCATACAAAATATTAGTTTCATAATCAAACGTTTTTATTTTGTAAACAGCGCATGAGCACAGCCGACAATACGGTTGGTTAGACGTCATCAACCACTCTTGTTTCGGCTGGTTTGCCAACTTGATTTAAGAAGACTATGTTGCATTTTAAAAGCTATCCTTTGAAAAGCATTTTTTAAGAGGACCACAGACGGCCGCGTTGACAAAAAAGAAACATCCAAATGGTTATTTTAAAAGTTTGTGTTTCGATAATGTAAAAACAGTTATTAATTAAAAACAAATGGTTTGTGTGAATGTTTTGACTGCCAAAAGTAACAACAAATTAGCCTATGACCTAAAGAAAATATGATTTGGCAAATGGATGTATTTTGAAAATTGAAAAATGACACCTGGACATGGGAATCGAACCCGGGTGTCATTTTTCAATTTTCAGAATATGATATCTAGATAGAGTAATTCCCACTAATAAACATAAATAATAGCGCTGGCTATTAATTCTTAAATGGATGTATGGTAACTTTTCTTAGCTGTCATTTAGCACCCCTCCTGCCGTGGATACCCTATACATTCTGCACCCTGAAAAGAATCAGTCTTTCCTTGACTGATAACACTATGATCCTGTATACTAAGCTGCACCATAGTGTAATCTGTCAAAGTAAGCTTGCTACTTTTCAAGGTAGACGACATATACATAGAGATTAGAATTACTAAGCTACTCAATTCAAGAAACTAAAAATAATGATTACATATCAAGTTTGAAATTGAATTGAACCACATTTCTCAACTTTTATTTACTTATTGTCACTTTTAATAACATGTCTAACTGTTATGTGTGAAGTCCAACTCTTCTATTTGAAGCAAAGCTGAATTTAATATATGAAATATTCTTGAAGTTGGATTGAAGGTCAAATATTTTATTAAACTGTTCCATGTTTGAAAAATTCAATATATTGTAGATATTTAGACAACTTTAAACACTAAAAATAGTTTACAAAAGGTTTTGTTACACATATCTTAAATATATTTAGACCAACGTTGATAAATAAACTTATTATTACAATATCCAATTCAATTACTGTACTGGATATTTTGTAAAATTAACATTAATTGGTACTATACATAGCACCATAGAATAAACGAAAATTTAACATAAAATTGTACATAGTTGTCAATATTTTTATTGGCTTTATAAATGTTGAAGCAGGATTTTTTCCGAGCAAAGTCGAAGCTGTTGAGTTGTTGGAAGTTTTTGAAGCTTTACACACTTCAAGTAATTAGAGAAATCATGCATTTTAATACAGAATTAATCTAAGATTGATACCTACAATATTTATCATTGTACTATCCCGAAGATGTTTAAGTCCAAAAATACTTTGGCACACACTTGAATTTTTTTTTTTACTTTCTCTTGACCCCTTGAAGAGAGAAGTATTGTATTTGGAAAATGTTGATGTTTCATGACCCCCTGAAACTGAAAAAGTGGTTTTTGCGATGCTGTCTGTTTGCATCTCAGACTAGAACCAAAATCATTTTACCGATCTGGCTAGAACTTGGTACCTTAGGGTTTTCATAAGGACTCCCTAGGGGTTTAAGGGTATTTTTCATAAGTAGAAATTTCCAACTTTGATCATATCCTTGCAACTATTTGAGATGCAAAATAACTTATCATTGTAAAGTTGTAGTACTGTTAAAATTAAAAATATTTAAATCTGGAATAGAATTTTATAAAACCAATAGTTTCTGAGCTATAAGCAAACACAGATTTTTTATGGAGTACTTAAAATATGAAATTAATTGTTATGCTTTTTGGTGGACAGATCAGCTCCTCTTCTCTTAATGTTTCTGTAATGGTGTATATAATTACATCTATGTTCTTTGGTGGAGTGTTTATGAGAACGTGTATCTTATTTCATATCACATATTGTTACGAATTTTTAGTAAATGTCTCCATTGTTTAAGAAAAACTAGACTAACTCAGTAAAGATACACTAACACATCCACAATAATGGAATGTTTGTACTTTCAATATCAATAAAACAATTTTTTTAATGATTTTTTACAATTAGTGATTTGATTGAATTAGCCTTAGATTATTATTTAAAGCTCACTTTTCAGGGCAATATTAATCTTTGAACATTTATAAACTCTTAATTTTTATTCATCCCTTCAATAAATGGAATTAAACTGTAATTACAATATTCTGAGGTCAAACATTGTTGCATCTATATCTCATTTAAAACTTAATTTTCAGGAAGAGAACAATTATATGTTAAAAACAAATCAATTTTAGCCTCACATTAATCACTAATTGAAATGAACAGAGGGACAGCAACAATCATATGTTTGATAAATAAATTCACAAAACCTGAACTTATATGAGACACAGTTATATAAAGTTTAACTGACTATAATTCTGATTAATGATGAACAGGCGCTAAGGGCGCTAAGAAAAATTGTTAGGCTATGGATGATTGAGTAGATGGGTAGTGAGTGATTAATTACTCGAGAAATTAGCTATCTGATAGCTGGTGATTAATTACTTTGAACCCACTTCAGTGGCCGCATGGTCTAAGGTGCTACTCTCGAAATAGACTAGACTGCCAAAAACAGGGAGATTGAGGTTCGATCCCGGTCAGATGTACTGAGTGTGGTTTTCCCTAAATGATTTTCCACTCACCCTCCATGCAACTGTGTGTACACTTCCTCGAAATTAAACCTCCCTAATTCCTAACACATAGTGTGTATAACTCGAACGGGTAGTAAGACGTGGTGCTAATAATTATCCTAACACATTAGTGTAATTAGTACATAAGTCTATAACTGAAATGGGTAGTAAAACGCGGTGCTAAAAAAATACTTCAGCAATTCGATATCTGCTCTTGTAATTTGCAAACTAATGTGAATGCTCTAAGTTTAAAGATTACATTTTTTTTGTACTGCTTTGTGAATAAAACTCTCACATTTCTTATCACTGCTATATATAATCAGGTATTTTAAATGCACTTGATTATAGCGGACTCCTTAAAGGCTCAAATAATTTATAATCAGTATTAAAAATATTCACTTGATATATCTGACCATGAAACATTCACATAACTTTTAGACACCCCTTGAGGTGGTGGCTCAGTTGTCAAGGCCGTAAAACAGGGAATGTCCCAAAACTTGCAATGGGAGTATGTAACTAAAAAGCACACAAACAATGAACGTTAAAAAAATATCGCTATTATTACGCGAGAGTATTACATTTGAAATAGTGATTCATTAAATAAATATGATAGAATAATTTTATCACTATAGAAAATGAAGCACAAATAAAAAAAAGTAAAAATTAGGTACTAACTCATATTTACAAAATGTTTGTGAATATGTATTAGTTTTTTTTTAAATTTGTGCTTAATTTTCTACAATCATATGTTTGTTTAATGATATGTAAATATGCTTAATGCATTTTATTTTATACATATTTGTAATAATGAATAAACTAACCAGTTCTTTTAGGTTAATTGTTCACAAACAAAGAGGAATGTAACATAAAGAAAGCCGATATATTAACAAGCTCAACATCTCTTACAAACCAGGCAAACTACTACTAAAACAGCAGGACCGGGAGTTAGTGAGTACAGAGACTTTGTATTTCTTGTTGCCCGGTGACAAAATGGTCTTGACCCCGCGGCGAGAGGGCAAGCGTTAGGAAGGTGCCCTGGGGGCAAGGGGTGGCTGGAGTTTGGTTTCTAGCATCTCCCTGATCTCTTCTTTGCTTGCCCCTGTGTGTATGCACTTGTCAGGCTCGCATTGCACACAGCACTCTTCCATCTGGGACTTGACGGAATTATGAAGTTTCTGAAATCAAGATCATAAGTACGGGTGAGTTTATTTATTGTGAGTTGGCGAGTTGACACCATTGACATAAGCACTATTCTGAAAACAATAAAAAAATACTCAAGGGACTCCCACAGGATTTTAGTTATTTTTATCTAAATTTAAACTTAAAAAAAAATTTTAGTTGAAAAATTTAACATTAATAATTTTGGTGGAGTTAGGACATGGTTAGTGCACCTGACTTAAAAAGCCAGACATTTATCTTGACTGGCTAGACGGATGATTTTTTTAAAAAAAAATTGGAGTTTGAAATTCTTCTCCTTATCATTAAATTAAGAAGTTACTGATATTAAGTCATTAAAATAATATTCTAAAATATTGTTATTCTGTTTTGTTTCACCTGAAATTTCTTCTGTCTAAAAATACTTTGCTATATTTATATTTTAAAATAACCCATCAATAGGAGTGTAACTAAGAGGAGAGGAGGGAGGGGGGGCGGCACTAGGGACACATGCCCCATTCCTCGATTGATTTGTATTGAAGAATTGATATATTCTCTGTAATCAAATGATAGCAACCGGTTGTGTGTTATTTCAACACCCTCAATGAACAAAATCTAAATTTTATACTTCACCAAAAAGTTGATTTTTCTATTAACCTTTAAAAATTTTGAGCGCCCTCTTCCACATTCCTCAAAACCCATTTTGAATTTAACATTTTTAAACTTCTTTGGTTATTTGGAGAGAACTGCTTGCAATAACATTATCTTTAATATAAGCCTGCATTTATTATAGTATATTAATAAAGACATATTTGGTATATAATATCACAAGTCCTGTTTAGCTGGATTAGATGAGAAAAATGGAAGTAAGGGGTTTAAGGGTTGAACCCATTACCCCCTTCCTTCCCCTATCCCTCTGGTGCCCCACTAAATTTACTAAAAATGGTAACCATACTTTTAAGGGTGTGTGAAGTCAATTTTTTTCAACTTGAAGTTAACTCGAATCAAATATATAAAATATTCTTGAAGTCAAATCAAAGTTAAAATATTTTTTGTTGTTTTTATGTTTGAAACAATATTATATTGTGGCTATTTGTATAACTTTGTGCAATAAAATCAGGGCCGTGGAGGGAAATCACTGGCCCCAGGGACAAATTCAAAAATTCAAATCATACCTTAAAACACTAAAAAAAAAAAAAAAAAA
>CABFWO010004701.1:12770-23134 GCA_902155825.1 Timema genevievae
AAAAAAAAAAATAACTACAAAGACATAATAAAAACATCTGGACTCACAATACAAAGGATATCAATAAGCATAATTATTATAAAACACGTGACTTTGACTTTTTACTTGAAAATATAAACACTTTAAAAAAATGAAAAATCAAACTAGATGAGATATTTCATAAGTAAAATATACTACAAATATTGGAAACGGAAAGTGATACACGGGCATCGGTGCTCTCAAGCGACTTAATTTTGTACCATTAGTAGACTAGTAGTTGCTTCTGGGCCCGTGAGTGACAACCGTGGACTGTGATAACGTCACAATTGTCACTGTCGATTACCGAATAATTCAGACAAAAATAAATATTTGTGGATCGCA
Source organism: Timema genevievae (assembly GCA_902155825.1). Taxonomy (NCBI): domain Eukaryota; kingdom Metazoa; phylum Arthropoda; class Insecta; order Phasmatodea; family Timematidae; genus Timema; species Timema genevievae. The sequence continues at coordinate 13,131 of CABFWO010004701.1, forward strand.
CAGTAATCAACGCTAAAATATAACCTAAAACCAATATCATTTATGAGGTCTTAAAAATTAATAAATCATGTATTTGAGTAAAAATTAAGTAAACAATAGGGCCTGTCCTGTCGGGACGGGCCCTGGGACTGTGACTCCCTTCTCGTTGGGCCTAACTAAAATTACCTGGAAAACGTTTTTTAGCACAATAGTTGTTTGTTATTTTGTTTTGATCTGAGAAATCAAGTTATTATCATAAATTAGAGTTGAATTACTTCAGATTTGTTCATATGAATATTGATTTGTAATGTATACAACAGCTTATAACGGTAATACATATCCATAAATTCAGTATTTTAACTCTCAATATTTTTATTGGCGAAGCTTCATAATAATGTCAAAACTAAATTTTTTTTTTACAAAGAGAAATCAAAGTTGATATCTGTTTTGAAACCAAGGTAAAGTTTTGAAACTTCTCATACCCCTATAATCTAAATGCTATAATGGGGTTTACTCTATTTTGAATGGGGTTTTTGTGTTTGGGAACGAAAACCCTCGCCAAATTGCTTCTAGAAGCTGTTGACACCTGGTGCCCACTCCTAATTATATTTTGGTTTCACACCTGACCCGTCACAAAACACCCCAAGTGTGACTTACCTCCATAAATGAGTTCCCTTCACTTCGGATGAAGACGATTACCGCAAAGGCTGGGATACATAGGAGGGACAGAGAGGCGATGAACCAACCCAGAGCTTCTGCCCACAAGGGGTACTTGTATTCTCCGTTGTTGTAATGGGGGGGTTCATAGTCGATTAGACTGAATACCCAAACGGCCTAAAACAAAATATGATATTGTAATGATAGGACGGCTATGCACATATACATATCCTTAAAACGATTTATTATCATATAAACATCAAGGACTGGTTGCCAATGATGGGGAGATTTGACTCTTGGTCGGGTATATTGAGTGTGCTTTCCCTAAAAGGTTTTCCACTCTCCCTTTATAAAAATGCGGGTACACTTCCTATGAATATAATCTTTCTTATCCCTAAAACCATTGGCGTAATTAGTACATAAGTATATATAATGAATGGGTATTAAGATGCAGTGCTAGAAAAAATAAACAGGGACTGCAAATTTCTAGGTATAAGGAAGAGGCCAATCATTGAGTAAACATAAGGGTCAAATGACTCAATTCCAACAGCTCTTTTTTATTTTCACATAGGTAAATTTTCTTAAAATTCAGTCCCCTTAAGTGTCACATTGATAAACAGTACTTCTATTTTTGACATTGAAATAATAATAATAGTAAACATAAATTGTAAGGTAATTAAAAAACTTTTTAATACAAGCATACCCCCTTTGCAATAATTTAGTTTTCTGATGATTAACTCATATGATGGTTTTAAATTGTGACTATACCTCGAGTATCTATCTGATAGCTGTCTCGATCATACAATGGCTTAGTGAAGATATATTTTAACATTTTAAAAATACATTATAGCAAAATAGCATGCAAACAGTATTTATTTAATTATAAATCCTTTAATTACATGAGCTATGCAGAAACATGGCGATTGTAATACAATATATCATATATCAACAAGTGCCAAAAAAAGGGCAATGATTTGTTTTAGAACATCGGTCTGGAATCTAACATGTCACACTAGAGGGTATGCCTGTTTAACGTTTTCCTGATGTCCTACTTAGGCTATGCTATATTCAAAAATGTAAAGTAATATTTTATTTAACAGATGATAGCTTATATTTATGATCTTTTGAGATGGATTTGCATAGCAAGTTGTTTTCTACATTAATTGTACATTTTAAAGTTTCTCTTGATAAATACATCACTAAGTAGAGTTCAAATTCCGACAATTAAAACAGACCATAATAAGGACAGGGGCTGCAATCCACCAGCAGAATCGGAAGTATAGCGAAGGATGACGTCCGGTCATCTCGTGGACGTTCTTGGCAAGGCGGTGAGCGCCGTAGAACCAGGAGATCGCTATCACCTCAAAAAACGCGAGGTACATGATGGATATAGACGCAGCAAAGTGATCCACCAGTTGAAAGAAATAGATCCCTCCCTACAGAACAGAAAACATATAGTTCAACAAAACTTTAAAATAAGAAATTTGAAAAGGAGTCGAATTGAATAATATGAAATATTCCTAAAGCCAAATCAAAGCTGGAGTAAGTATTTTAAAATGTGTTAAGTGTTGGGAAAAAATCTTATATTTTGCATAACTATTTAATTTACAAAATACTATATTGCAAACATAATTAACATATTTTGTCCTAAAGTGATAAATTAAATAACTCTCCCCACATGTAATTTTATTAGTCTATAATTTTGTCATGTGAACATTAATTCGTGATGTAAATAACAGCACAAAATGAAAAGAATTAAACATAAATGTGTATTTTAACTATAATTTTTTTATTGGCAAAGCTTTGTACGATACATAATAACTAATGAATCTGGAATTTTACTTCCGGATCAATGTCAAAGCTGATGAATATTCAAAGCAAAGTGGAAGTTTTCGAAGTTTCCTACATTAAAATAAATAACTGTTTTTTAAACTAGTATTTCTAACTAAATCTTCACTCTTCTTAAAAATGTGATCCTTCAAAAATAATTTGATAACATTCAAGAAATAATGATGACGATATTGATGATGATGGTGAGCATGCACTTTAAAATGGATATATACACTCAAGATCATAATCATAAATACAAAGATCAATATTTGTGATCATATAACTACACACACCTGCTTCGGTGGCCACATGGTCTATTTTCATGTTAGACTAGACTGCCGATGACTCGGAGATCAAGTTTCGAATCTCGGTCAGGTGTACTGAGGTTTTTTTCCCCAAATTGGTTTTCCACTCTCACTCCACGCAAACGCGGGTACACTTAATCTAAATATAACCTTCCTACTCCCTAAAACTACTTGTGTAATTAGTACATAAGCTTATAACCCAAATGGGTAATAAGACTCGGTGCTAAATTTTTTTAAAAACAATGACTCCACACCTGATTTTACAAAGGAATAATAGCTAGTAGTACATGGGTGGCAGGATGAAGATGATCAAGGGACAGGTGGAGGAAGGGAGATGGTGGGGAGAAAGATTACGTTGAAGAGGCTTGTGTTTAAAACAGACCCGACCAGTGGCTGGAAACTCTTCATCATGATGAGAACGTGTTACAGTTGGATCGTCACAGTTATCAAGTTTATAATATGATATGACAGTTTAAAAAGTGACTTGATATATTTTTATATACGTACTCACTACTCGCACACTAAAGGATGTGTTCAGTAATCACCACTTTTGACAGGGAGTATCTTATTTCAACAGGGGAAAGATAAATAAGGTAGCGATTTTTGGTAAATGTTATGTTCTTTAAATTTATGCTGTATGTATTTTAAAAGAAGTGGTAGTAATTGTAAAAGAGTAACTCAAAACAATAAAAAAATTTTTTGGATGAGTTAAAAAAATAAGATATAAACTACAACCTTTAAGGTGGGATGGAAGGTGATGCAAGTTAGAGTATAAGTTTTTTTTCATAGTAAAACATATTTTTGATTAAAATAAATACAATATTACTTCAGTAGATATGTTTGATTTCATTTTCTACTATGATAATCTAAACAGTTTTTTTTACAGTATTGTGGAATTTGAACAAGAATTTTTATCACCCGACTCGATGGCCGCAAGCTCTAACGTGCTAATCTGCCAAAGACGGATCGGGGTTCAATCCCGGTCAGATGCACCAAGGGTGGTTCCCCCCTAAACGTTTTTCCACTCTCCTTGCACGTAAATGCGGGTGTATTTTCCATAAATTAAGCCTTCCTAATCTCTAAACCATTAGTGTAATTAGTACATAGGTGTATAACCTGAACAGGTAGTAAGACACAGTGCTAAAAATAATTATCTTCACTTAAAGAGTCTATCATCAAATGCCGCTATGCTCATGACAGATATTTAACAACTGTTGAGGTCACCATGTGAAGAAAATTAAACTTCATGTTTCTACTGGAGTAATATTTGGTTTATTTTGACTAGAAATGCTTTTTAATTAAGAAACTGTAAAAACACAAGCCTTACAGATAGTGTTCCCTGTTGTCCCTCCATAACCTAAAAGATGTATGTTTTTAGCATGAGACTACTTACCTCTGTGATGTGTGGCAATCCAAAAAGGAAGGACACGACACATACTATCAAGACCAACATCTCATGACACATGAGTCTTTTCTTGATCCAGTTGGGAAATCCGTCCTGGATGGAGGTCACCACCACCTCCACTATGGCGAACTACAAAAAGATAACGCACAATATCCTTAGTCAATTTGTGAAGGCACATTTATGCAAATCAAAAACAAAATATCACCTGTTAAAGGGGCTGCCTCGGTAAATGGAAAATTGTCTTCGCAGAAGTTCAGCTTTAACGCAATATTCAATTTTATGATCAATTATTTAAAAAATATGGTTCACGCCAAAAATAAAGTCGAAAGAATCCAACAGATCTCTTTTTTCTTAACAACCCTGTATTTTGAGTTTTATTAATAGAAACAAATGTGTGAAAATGTGACATGTGCTCACTTTCAATTACTTTTTTTAAGTATATTTGCCATGCTATGAGACGAGGTTTGATGAAAAAGGGCTTTAGATTTAGATTCCTCTAACAAATACAGTAATTATTTGATTGGCTAACAACAGAAAATTGTAAAAATACTTTAGCACTAACAACGAGCTTTCCTCTTTAACTTGAGATAGGAAGTTTCATAGTTTTCTTTTCCTTATTTTATATTGACATAGCAAAGGGTGGTTGTAGGTGAAGGGTGAATGGGAGGATAATCTTAGACAGAATAGACATAGTAGTTCTATAAAATGACACAGGCCATTGTATTTTAAGCTGTGTGGCCTCACAGCAATTGATACTTTCTTGATAACCAAGGGTACCAACTTAAACTAAAATGTATTTTAAGATGATGTTTTTATTGAGTGATTGTGTCTGCTGTCTTGATATTTACCTGACTATTCATACCAAGGCACAGAAGCATGAAGAAGAATAAAACTGCCCAGAGTTGTGAAGCAGGCATCTTGGCCATCGCCTGCGGATAGACCACAAACACCAGCCCGGGTCCTACACAAGAGGCAGACAAACAAACTATTTTAATACAAGGGATGAGTTAAGTTGTATGTTTATATTTTGTCACAAGCCCCTTTGCATGGAACATTCCAGACTGCCGAATAATCTAAGGAAGGAAATTGATGAAAAAAAATATTAGTAAAGTAAGTGTATAATGTCATATTGAACAATCTGCACAATTTTTTATCAAAAAATTGTTTCAACAAAATTAATACGTAAGGTAAAACCCCTTTTAGGAAGTTGTATATAGCGTTTCACATTCCCTCCTGATCATCACCATCATCATCATAATCAACCATTTCCAGCCTGTGACTGGACCAATTTCTTCCATCTTCCTCTTTCCTTCCATCATTATTCCTCCTTTATTTGCTCCAGTTCTTCTCCTCTCTCTCACACACTTGTTATATTTTACTCATCCGAACTCTTCCTAGATATTTTTCCTCCCAACTTCAACTCCATCATTCTTCTTGGGGTCCTTTCCTTTTCCATCCTCATAACATATCCATACCATCTCACCTTTGATTCCTCTCCTTTTTGACGAGTTCTGTTAGAATGAAACCTAATGGTAACAATTGATTTTCTTGGTATGGATGGAAAATGAGAAGATGCCAAAGAGAATGATGGAGATGAAAATATGTGTGAAAAAGACCTCAAGGGAGACCAAGAAAGAGATGGAAGGAGCAGATAACGAAAAGTGTGTGAATGAGAGGAGTGTAAGAAAGTAAAGGAGGAAGAATGGTGAAAGACAAGAGGAAGATGGATGCATTTTACTAAAATGATCTGGCCACAGGTTGGAAACAGTTGATGATAATTATAAATAGTAATTTACTTTACATCCAATACTGTGTCAGTTTATTAAGCAAGCTATATATTTTACACTACAGGCTTGATAGACCTGTCATAGCTTCATTTGCCTTATAATCTAACTTAAAGACTAGGAAAGGCACAACATCTAGTCCCCCGACCGCTAATTAATCATGGTAAAGGGTTTACCCACATTTTACCAATGATATATTTTTCGGCCATGCTCAGTAGACAGACAGACTACCGATTGAGATAAGGTGTTGGATTATATTATTATTATTATTATTATTATTATTACTAGCACAGCATCTTACTACCTGTTCAGGTTGTACGCACTTACGCTAATGTGTGACGGTAGGGTGATTGTGAGATGAAATGGAGGACCTACAGTTTAACGTGGAATCCGAACCACGGTGGAGGCCTGGCATTCCACACATTCACAAGTTGTGATTAATACACATCTTGTCAGAGGTGAAGGAAGGGTTTGGCATTCAGATAAATCTGTGCCGGTACCGAGGATTGAACCCTGGACCCTCAGCACAGAAGTCCGACACTTTACCCCTAGACCACCAGGTCACCAGTTGGATTATAAATAATAATACAGTTTAGTAAGATTATATTACAAATAAAACATGTTTCTGACATTCAGTGTAAGAGCACTATAGCCACATCTTCTTTACGACCACAAAAAAACTTTCCTGTGAAAATGTAAAAACATTTGAAAAAAAATAAAAAATCTTGGCTAACCATCAGAGAGTACGTCCTCCACCGAAGTACCCTGCTCTGTGGCAATATTGCCAATCGTGGCGAAGGCGAATATCCCCACTAAAAGACTCGTGACTCCGTTGATAGTAGAAACAGCCAAAGTGTCCACCAGGATCTGATTGTTGAACCGATTGTAGCTGGAGAAGGAGATGACTGAACCGAACGCGATGCCGATCGAGTTGAAGTTTTGAGCTGTTGCGTGAACCCACACCTGAGAAACAGCGATTTAACATGTAGGAGAAACTGTACTCACCTGGATTAGAAAAAAAATTATCAGTTAGAGTCCTGATTATCTGACATTCCATTTTATTCAACATACGTTATATAACATTCTATTGGCATGACCTCACCTCAAGGAAGAAAAGCAAAGCTGAGAAATTAAAACGTCAATAACAATTTTTTTTCTAACCCACTTCAGTGGTCGCATAGGCTAAGGCGCTACTCACGCAATAAAATAAACTACCGATGATAGGTAGATCGTGGTTCGATCCTTGTCAGTTGTACTGAGGTTTCCCTACCCCCCCTAAGTGGTTTCCCACTCTAACTCCACACAAATGTGGATACACTTCCTCTAAATTCAACCTTCCTCATACCTCTAGCCCTCTAGCGTAATTAGTTCATAAGTGTATAACCTGAATAGATAGTATGACACGGCGATAAAAATAAATTAAAGTGACTTTTTCATTTTGTATACTGCAGTATATAATAAAAGTTGCATGTAATTGATTAAGAATTATTTGTTCTCTTTACATAAATAAAATAATAGCTTTGTCATTTATTTCATAATTTATACTCTGGAATATTTAATAACCCTTATTTTATATAATAAATTCTCTACTTCCATTTAATTTTGATTTGTTTCATTCCAGCTCCTCCCTGTGTTTTCGGCTATTCGACCACTTGTCGCTCCCATTTAGGTTGGACGGTCGGACCTCTACTGTAACTGGACTTCCTCAAAGGTCCTCTGAATTATTCGTATCCTGCCTGACTAAGCTTCATTATGTTTATGGGATTTAGAGATGCTTCAAATCTCTTGTTTTTTCTTGAATTCAAATATTGAACTTTGAATCTTGAATTCAAACCTTCATTTTTACCTTCAAATCCAGAATATTGAATACAAATCTTAGAAATCATGGAAAATATTGAAGGTTAACTTTCCTACAGTGATATGATTTTTTTTCTCCCCTTCAATTCAAATTTTGTTCACACTAAGTGGTGAATTAATGGTCTAGGCCCACCGTGTTCAACACGTGACCAGCCATCTCCAATTGAAATGCTTTGAATTGCAGAAATAAACAACAAATTAAGTTCTTGTAGACAACATAAATGCTCGCTAACTTCCATGTGGTTTCCAGAATCGTAAGTATAATGTTACTTATTTTATTTATTTGAGGTATTTAATGTGCACTTTCTGAACCGAATAATTATATTAGCACACGAGAATTTCTCTGAGCGAGAGCGAAAGGACCTACAAATTTTGCCGGAAAAGGTATTTTCACATACCTTACATGGTTATTTTACATGCCACAATCAACATGTAACCGACGGCTTTACTTCCCTTCCAAAGGAAGTTGTGCTACGGATTTTTATCGCTCAAGAAAAATCCGTCGACCCCTGCTGGGTTTGAACCCATGAACATCGGGTCCTGAGGCGAGAACTTTACTTCAAGACCACTGAGGTTGACATTAGGGATAAAGATATTATTTATGGCCCCATGGCCAATTCCCCAAGAACTTATGCAACCCTCAGTGGGGTAAAGGTTGGACATGCCTGGTTTGGACTCTAGTCAGATTGTTAGGTTTATCCTATATTGGTTTTGATCCACACCGCTATTTTTTCATTCCTTTTAGCACCACTTTTAACTACCGTTCAGGTTATATGCTCTAAAACACTACTAAGCATCACAATAATTATAAAAGAATAGTCCATACTCAAAATAAGTTGTTTTTTTGTTTTTGTTTTTTAAAATTCTGAAGCGGAAATTTTTATGAATCCTTAAATCTTGAATACACCCAGGGACTTTGGGTTTCGAAGATTTAAAAGGACCATCTCTACTTGAAAGGCCAACTCTTAAAGGGTCACTTCAGAAGATGAGCTTCGTTTTTCCATTTATTTAGTTACAAATTAATTTAAACATATTTTAAAATCTAACAAAGCGCTTCAGTATTATATTTACTGTTTATAAAGTGATGATGAAATAGAGGATGATTTTTACTTGCTAAGGTGGGGTTCAAGGCGTCATTCACACAACAGACTGGACTGGCAAAGATGGGAGATCAGGGTTCGAATCCCAGTTGGGCGTAATGAGGGTGGTTTCCCCCAAATGGTTTTCCACTCTCCCTCAGTGAAAATGTGGGTACACTTCCTATACATTTAACCTTCCCAATGACTAACCTATTATCGTAATTAGTATATAGGCGTATAACCCGAACCGGAATTATGAAGCGGTGCTAAAGAAATCCATTAAATTATTAGGTAGTGAAAATAGAAATATAAATAAAATGGAATATTAAAAAAATTATGTTAATAAAACCAGGAAAAATAATAAATAAGATATGTTTGCTTTGTTTCATCCCAAAGAAGTATTAAAACAAAAAAAAGTTACCTTTGAGTCACCAAGCAGCTCCCAGCGAGGTTTGAAGAAGTACCTCAACCCAAGGTCAGCTCCTTCCAGGGTGAGCGCCCTAGCGAGGAACGCGATGATGAGGATGTAAGGGAACGTGGCGGTGAAGTACAGGACCTTCCCCGAGGACTTGACACTCTTCCAGATGGAGAAGTAGACGAGGATCCAGGCCACGATGAGGCAAGCCGCGAGCTCCCAACGGATCACCCCGAAGTTGTCTATCCCGTCGCTCATGTGCAGCACCTTGTGTCTGTCAGCCGTCAACAGAGGGACAAACGCTTTTAAACCGGTTAGTTCAGAGCTTGGTAGGAAAAATAGAAGTGCCCTTGAAGGGCAAGGAAGTGTTGTATTTGTACCTATTGTCACATATGCAGCAGAAACATGGACATTGGATGTAAGAGAGACTAGGAAAGTGGAGGCCAAGGGAATGAAGTTTGTGAGGAGCATGTTAGTTGTCATAAGGAAAAACAAGATTAGGAATTAAGCTATTTGAGAAAGAGGGGAGGTACAGGGACTACATGAGATAGTAGAGGAAGCAAGACTGAGATGGTATGGTAATGAGGATGGAAAAGGAGAGAATACAAAAAAAAAAAAAAAAATGAAAGAGAAAAAAAAAAAAGGAAGACGAAAACAGAAAAGGAAGGAACAAAAAACAGAAAGACAAAAGTG